>BDUI01000039.1:49619-77119 GCA_002335545.1 Apodemus speciosus | reverse complement strand
ATTGTCTGCTTTCATTTGCTAGAAGCTTTCTGATACAAGTAAACTTTTCAAAAGCAGCACCGCCTTTACTCTGGATGCCTTTGAAAACCATAACGTGTGACTTTTTTCTTTCTTTCTTTCTTTCCTTCCTCTCTCATTTAAGATGACGTTGGGTGATGCCATGAGGAGCAAGGCAAGGCTGTCAATTACAGGAAGTACTGGAGAAAATGGACGTGTTATGACTCCAGAATTTCCCAAAGCAGTGCATGCTGTCCCTTACGTGAGTCCTGGCATGGGAATGAATGTCAGTGTGACTGATCTCTCGTGATTGATAGGAACCTTCTGAGTGCCTTACACAATGGTTTCCTTGTGTGTTTATTGTCAAAGTGGTGAGAGGCATCCGATATCTTGAAGGCTTTTCTTTCAGCCAAGAATTCTTAACTATGTGGAGTTCACCTTGAATTGTAAGGAAAGATTAATTACAAACAGAGCATCCTTTTCTACTCCGATATCAGAGGAAGCGTGGTGGACATGCACAGCTAACGTGGAAGTACTATCATTTAACCGAAGTCTTTGTACAGACAACAAACCCGTTTCCGCAGCCACTATTGTTAGTCTCTTGATTCATAATGACTTAAGCACACTTGACATCAACTGCATCAAGATGTGACCTGTTTTATAAAAAAAAAAGTGGAAAAAACATTTAAAATAAAAAAATATTTTTAGGTATTTTCACAGACAAACTGGCTTTTAAATAAATTTGCTTCCATACTGGTTGGTTAAGACAAAAACAAAAACAGAAACGAAACAAAACAAACAAAAAAAAACAAAAAACAAAACAAAAAACAAAACAAAAAAATAAATAAAGTCAAACTGAGTGGGAAGTGATGGAAAAGGTCCACGGTATCAGTTCCATATTTTTCAAAGCCAAATATGTAAATGCTGAGGAAGGAAACAGAGGAGACTCCAGTCTTGTGACTTAATATTGTTATTAAAACTTTAATGTATCCTATTCTTTAACATTTGGTGTTAATACGAAACTACTTGGTGATGCTTGACATTTGAAATAAACATTTTTCTATTGTTTTACTTGCAAGTGGTCCAATTAATTTTGCTTAGCTACAGTTTGGTCATAAATCCAGCGATCTAAAGATACTAATTCACAGTCCTTAGGATCCCTAAGAAAAGGCCCCCAGTTAAAAGACAGGAATATTTTCTCTTTGACACGTAGAATTTCTCCCAAATAGTATATCTAAAACTATTTTTTCTGTATATCATACTACATAATAGTAAAATATTTGTTAATTAAAAAGCATTTAATCTATATAGATAAATGCTTAAAGATTTAAAAATCAGATATATTATCAAATATCAGATTGTGTGATTTTCTGCTCTTGAAGTATTTAAGGTTATGTAGGAGCAGTAATCATTATATATAAAGTCAGAAATGGCTTGAAGGTAGCTGTTCAGATACTTGTACATTGGCCAAATTCTATAATTGAAGTATATATTTTTAGCTTTAAAATTATAAGAACTGACATCAGTTTTGAATACTTTAGTCACCTACAACAGTTTTTTTCTATTTCTATCTATAAAATCAACTCTAACATATTAATTCTTATTTATGCCTCAAGTAGAAGGGACACTTTAATTTGTGTAATGTGGATACTGTCCCATCTCTGTAATTTTTCCCTAAAGAGATTATACTATGCTATTTGATTCATTTAAGCCATCTAGCTTCCCTTTATTAAAATGCCTTTTATTTTTATTTCCACTAATGTCCTCCAAATAAAATTACCTTAGAGTTAAAAGAAACTGACACCCAGTAGTTATCTTTAAGATATATATGTTATTTTTCCTCATTAAAAATTCTGTGTAATATTTGCTGTCTGACCAAGTGCTTGGTAGAGCATCCTTACTGACTATTTTTACCTATCAGAAATATAAGATTTAACAGTAGCCACTTGCATTCTACATGGTGACATGTAGTTTCATGATGATCTCCACTAAATATTACCATCCCTTCTATAAATTCCAAGATCATACAAAATAATTTGAGTGCATTACTCATCAGGGATGCTGGAGGTACATTTTAAGTTTTAATAATAAATGCTAGAATGACCAAATTGCAGACTAATTATTTCCATATTGTACTTAAAATGAGTTTTTAAAAATTATTTTAAAAAAAGATAACTATATACAATCAATGCTATTTATTGTACCTCTGGGCCTACTCTTCCAAAAATTGAGCTTATCAATTTTTCTCTGTCAAGCTTGAAATAATGTAAATAATTGAAATAATGTAAAGTTATATTTTCATGTTTTTATAGATATGACATGACAAGAACACATAATGTAAGAGTATCTCAAGTGTGGATAATGTTGATTGGCTAACACAGAGCTCAGTTTTAGGCAGTAAAATCTAGTTCAATATCCATGTAAAAATGCATCAGTATATTGCTGTATAGATGTATCTGTGTGCATATAAGTGATAAGTGCTCAAAAAAGAGTGGTGACAGCTATCTCAAGGTTTTTTTTAATTCATTTTATATAAACTGTTATGGAAAGACCAAAATAATTATGAACTATTCTTATGTAAATTTACAATTGTCCTTTACTGTACATTTTGTTTACAGTATAGTACCTTATTCTCTGCTGTGTTAAGTGGGTGTCATACTCCAAGGAGACAAACACTTTCTACAACTTCTATTGAAGATACTGGGATTTCCAATTTTTCATGTGTACTCTGTCCGAAAATGCTTTTGATTTTATTTTTAAATCTAACATCTGATGGCTTTTTCAGAGTGTTGTGAAAACTTCAGTCATACATAAAATATGTTCTTATAAAACGCCAACATCTTTTTATTTTGTTTTTACTTAACGGTACATCAATCTAATAATGAGAAACCAAAATGTGTATCTTACACTCTGCCCAAGTAAGTCTAGATGTTTTTAGTGAGGGAAGGCATCTCTGCTTATTTTGGCAGCAAAGTCTGAATAGAGTCAAGGCAGAATGATTGTTTTAATCTAAATAAAGAGCATTAGTAATCCTGGTATTTCACACCTATACTCATTAAGCGCTTTGGACATAGACAAACATGTGGCTATTGATTAAATCATTTATTTTGTAAGAGACAACATTGGTAACATACCTGCACTTAACCGTCCGACTGTGTGGTCATCTCATTTGTTATGGCACTCATATTAAAGACCAGGAAAGTAACTTGCTTTAAAATATGGTTTGATTTTTAAAAATTGACCATTTATTATTTGACTTAAAAATTCTTTCCATTAACTAATTTTTTCGCAAAGCTGGTCATTTGAATACACAATCCTATTTACATGGAATCTAAAGTTACTCTAACATAGTTCTCCTAAGCTGCACATAAATTTGTAAATGTTTTTATATTTAAATGTATCAAGTGTTTAACACACTGATATAAAGGTGAATCTGCTTAAAATACAGTAATTTCACATTCCTAATATGCAAGTACTGTGGATATTTTCATGATCACAGTAGTACTTTGAGAATAAGAAGAGAATTACTAGCAACATTCTTGTAAAGAAAAAAATAGCACCTACCATATCTTAATGATTTCATTAATTTTTTATTTTTAAATTAAGTGTACGTATGTGTGTCCCTGATGTGGGAATCTGCCTGTGAGTTCAGGTGTCTGCTGATAACAGGGATGGGCTCAAGTATGTCAGAGCTGAAGTGGAGGTTATAGATGTTTGCGAGCTCCCAAAATGGTTTTGGGGAAACTAGCCTGGGTCCACAGCAAGTATTCTTTCTTAATCACTGAGCAATCCTCCAGCACCAATAATATCATTAAAACTTTTTAAAAAGAACCTCTTTGCAGTTCATTAAACTACAACATATCAATTTCTCATCTTTCTTTCATACTTTACCTAATGGCATTCTGGAGGTAGTCATCTATGTAATACAAACTATTCGATGACTTCATGTGTGGAATTAATTTCTGTGTATTTAAATGAGCTTTCTGCTGATAAAGTTAACGGTGCATTTCTTTTGGGTGGTCAGTCCTGTGAAATACAGTGCCGTTAGGTCAAATGTACCTTTCTAGTTTTAATTTATATGGAACATGCAGGGGTTGATTGAATGACTAATGTTGATGTTTATAGCATCAACATTAGTTGAAAATATATACATTAATAACAGTAGTGCATTAACTTTGGACACTTGACTAGGTAAGCTTGACAAATCTTTATGAATAGATTCAGAAGAAGCTTGTTAAAGGAAGTTGCCTGAAGGTTACAAATATGCATTAACTATGGAAAGATGTACAAGGTGCTCTGATACTTAAAACTGGTTTAATTTACCTCACCGGCGTGGAAGATGGGTAAGTATACATACACAAACTGCTCTGAGACACTGAACAAAAATTTGAGGGAGTACTATATGGTCTAGGAAATATTGAATTAAATCTTTTTTTAAAGATTTTAATCTTTTAATGTAAAACCCCTTTTGGGGGGGTTTTAATGTATTGATTGGGTTAAACCATGGCACAAGACATTTTGTTAGACACTCAATAATTACACTTTATGTTTAAAAAGAACAACTCAGGGACAGCACATGACACTCCAAGACCAGGGAATACATTTATGTAAACACGACATCTAAGAAAATTCCCACAAGCTCTAAAGAAATGTCCAGAGCTAATGTGGATCATGAAGAATTGGTGGATGTTTTGTGTCCTGTCTGTATCCCCTTCTTGCTTTATATTTTATATACTCTTTGTACCCTTAGATACAAGAGACATGTGTCACTTATCATAGTTCCAATGGTCTCTCACTGTATAGTTTCATTCATCTTATTGCGTTGCATCCCTTCCTCACGCTGTCCATCTAGCTATGACTTTCCTTATGGGAGATTTTGCTTTGAGAGCACGTACAATGAAGTTCACTTCGTCATAGACAGGACTGAAACTTTGGAAGTCTTCTTAATGACCATAGCAATGGACTAGGAATATCTCAAATGAAAGAGAATGCACATGTTACTCTCCATGTTTGCACCACACATGTATACTGATCTAACACTGCTGGTTAGTTATATCCCCCTCTTACCTTAAAGACTCCAAATTTATGAGAGTTCCTGGAGGAGGCAAGAGGTTCTCTGAAGAAGGAGGAAAACTGAGAACTCGGTTTTATCTTTGCCCATCAGAGTTTTGAAAGCCACTTCACTATAAGTACAACCTATTTTTTATTTTAATTCAACTCCCTAGGATTTTGAAATTTATATCTCTACCCTTTCTCTCACTAAGTATAAGTATAACCTAATTTTGCTCTTCCACAGCCAAACTCCTTTTGGATATGCATAAACTCAGAGTTATTTAATTAATGATAGCCTGGATTTACTGAATAAATTTGGTCACTTTTCTTTCTTTCTTTTTCCTTTCAGGTTAATGTGCCAATTTCATTTTACTGTAAATTGGAATGTGGGGGAGTGGATTAAACTCTTGGGAGGGAGTCAAGTCCAGCACTCTAGCTTTATCTTCCCCATCCCCTCACCTCTGTGTGTCTCCTCAACTGGAGTATGTGGATACTAGGACAGTTACCCGGAATGATGAAAGGAAAGACTGTATCTTTTAAAATTGATGCTTGAAGAAACAGGTTCATGCATGGGAATGCCACTCAGTGCAGAGAGTCTTTGTTATTTAGTTCTAAACGGTTTCATCATCTTAACACACTAGTCAGTTTTATCTGCAAATATCTGTTCAGTAACTCACTAATTTATCCATTTTCTCTAAGAAATGCTTATTAAATCTATTAAATAGTATTCATTAGAGGTAAGGGCTAAATTCAAAGCCTCTATTTCTGAGAAGTTTCTATAAATCATGCTCTGATGTGTTCCCAGTCACATAGAAATAATTTGAATTTAGGGTTAGTCTCTGATAATTAAAATTGATATATTTACTTGTTCTTCTGTAGAAGACATCATTCTTTTATTCAGGACAAAGGTCTTGGTAACATTCATCAGAAATTTTATCTAACATGGACTCATAATTTCCTTTAAAAAACAGTTATATTTTGTAAATTGCTTCCCTATGATCACGACTTCTTTCTCTACTCTCAAAAAGTCAAATTCAGTTCATCAATAAACACCACAAATTGATGATGCTAACTTCTGCCTCCTACGTAGCTTAGCTTACTTGAACCTAAAATCCATCTCGATGATACAAATACAATAAAACTGCAACTGAAACAGGGAATTTCCCAACCAAGTACAGGACGATTTGGAATTTATCAATGAAAATGGTTAAAAACAAGTATCAGCATTTATAATTGTTTAATTTATTTTATTGGCATTAAGTCAGACATAAGCTCAAGGCAAATAATTTCATTCATGTGAGAAAGGCTTTAGAGGAATTCATATATATACACATAAATATATGTGTATATATATACTCATATATTAGAGTGTACATGTAAAAGTCAATTACTTTAATCAATACATAATTCATTATGTCACCAGTAATAGTAAGTAAAGAAACACATTTGCTAGGCCTCAGAATCACTCTCAATTACAAATTAAATGTATATTTTACATTTATTATTATTTGACATTCATAATATAACTTGTAGGTTTTTCAGGTATTTATAATATTTTTCATAGCATCTTTTGATCAAGAATTTTCTGATACAAAGTTCCGATTCTTCTAGGAGTTTTATGATTTAAGCTTTGGATGTACTGGACCCCTACCTCCCTCCTGAAGCACTTTTGTGTAAATTCACACATTTCAAAATAGCCCATTGGGAGCGGTTAGCAAGTTTCTTCAAAAAGCTGTGTAGCATGTTGAAGTCAAGAGGACTAGTACCTACTATGCTTATGTTCCCTCTGCTTCCTATCCTTCATTCTCTACGCTGTCCCAGCTCATATTAAGCCCTGTTTGGATGGTTGGTGAAGACATACATTATAGTTTTATTCATCTAAATCTCATGGCTTGCAGTGAGGTAGGGCAATTTTCCTGGGATTTCTAGGTCATAGTTGGCATAGTGCTTCCTGCACATTCTTCTTTCACATCTGTGCCTTCGTTTTTCAGTGGAGTGAATGTGGACTATCTGTGTTGGTCTCACTTCTATTTTAAATTAAAATGTAATTTTGGACTTATAACTACACTCAATCTGTATCTGTAAAGGTTTTCCAAGTGTGTTTACATGCATTATTGTGTTAGCTATTTGTGTTAAAGAGATAAACATGTCTGTTCATTTTAATTTAATGTTTTTTTGTGTTTCTTTGTGTGTATGTTTATGTGTGTATTAAAAATATTCCATATCTTCTGTAGTATTTATTCTTATAATCATTTGTGGCATTACAAAAATACAGTCTCAATTTGTAAGCTCAAAACATGTTAAATGGTTTATAATATATGATTAAGACTAATTTAGAGAGGCTTACCATATTAATAAATTCTCTACATTGGAAACATGGTTATAAGTCACTCAGTCCCTAACCAGAATATTGTTTAAATTTATTTAAATATTTAATTACTCAAAATTAGCTTTCATGGTTTCTAATTAGGCATCAAATGGTCTTAGCATTTGAAAGACCTTTGGTGTCAAAGTTACATTGTTTCGCCTTTTGTATTTTCTTCATCAGCAAAATGAGAGTGTTTGGGAAATAAAATTATTCAATTTCAGAAGTGGGTTTCTGGAAACAGGAAAGAAGTATTTGCCAATATCAGAATATTATTTTCAAACTTCAAAAAAATAATAAATTACCAGCACAGTTCAAAGCATCACTGTTCATTCCGGGAAACCAGTCAGCTGATCGATGACCTCCTGTCTAAGGAACAGAGGTGAAATCATAAGCCAACAGTGCAGAACTCATAAGGAGCAAAGAGGCTACCTCAGCAGGCTGTTCCCCTCTCATTACTCGCTTTCTTCTGTGAGAGAGAATATTTCTGTTCTCATACTACTGAGCAAGTCTACACTAGCAGGCAGATCCCATGCAGAGAACGTATTTTAAAAATAAAATAACTTTGAATGAATGTAGGTACACATTAGGAGTTGATTTTCTACTCAGAAACTTCTCTTATTCTGAGTAGAATATATTGAATAGAAATAGCTGAAGAAGCATTATCATAGAATTATTATAGATATATATGTAATACATGGAAACTTAATAACACTTATATTTATGCTATTAAATATTTAAGATGAAACTCAATCATTTAATATATATGTGTGTAAAGAAACACACATGCCCATCTTTGCTTGAAGAGTGAATAAAAATTAATTTTTAGTTGGTTTATCAGTGCAAGAAGGAGTTGTCATTCACATTCACTTGCTTTTTAAAAATCTGAAAATAATTTTTATTAAAATATAAACATGGTTTAAATCATATGCAAAGTATATAACACCAGATATAAATGTTAATATTTTATTACTGACATTTATTAAGATACTGTTTTTGTTTTGTTAGGACTCAAAAATAATAACTCATAGGTTTGTAGCTTTAGTTTCTACACTGGTGGCTTCACTTTATAAATTCTATTTATAATAAGATTATAGATATCCCCATTTGATTTTCCTATCTCAACTCTGTTCAGTTATTTCCTGTCCTGTAAAAAATATTACTTTGTCTCCTATACTTAAATGATCATCGAGATATTGAATTCTTTTTCAAACACATCTGGTTAGCTCTGAGGTTCAGATCAATACATTTAACCATCCATTGGTATTGATATTACTATGTATTTTTAATACTTCCTGACACTTGAGAGACCAAGGTAGGAAGATTACTCGATATAGTGAGAACTACCCCCTCCACACACACACTCCCAAATAATGCTGGTTATAAACCATTAACTTTGTTAGGTACTAATCATTATTTTACACACAGCATTCTTTAAATATAAAATTAATGAGATTGGTGTTATCAATATATCCTCTTCATTCTGCGACATGAGGCGAAGCTAGACACTATAGTTTGCTGACACTCCAGTTCCATTTAGAAATCATGATGAACACTTCATTTCTGGTGTTTTAGCCAAAGCTTTTCTTCTTCTGACAAGTTCCCTTTGGTCACATTTTGGCCCTGGGTTGCCATGGAAAAGATAAATGTTCTCACATGCTGAAAAACATAAGGAATTTCATCTTTTTGGTAAGTGTGGGAAATTTGGAAACCAACTTTCTAGCATTGAAATCTACCCCCTCAGTTTGCAATTCATATTGATGACCATGCATCGTCAGACTAGGTGTTTTACATTCATTAAATAAAAGAAAATATTCCTGAATAGCCCTTAATTTTGTCTACCTTAAATTACAATTAGTTTTATTTTAATATTTGTTACTTCTGCCTGTGCTAAGAGCCACATGTAGACTGTCTGTTGTCAGAGTTCCAAAAGGCTCACAATTACTTTTCCTGTGTTTATTTAATCATATTGTACTGACTGTGTGTATGTTGAATAAGTATTACTCTACTATTCTTTAGTACATGGCTCTGCTCTTCTTATATTTTATCAACATGGCACAAGAAGGCAAAAGTGTCCAAGAGGCAAAAGCGCCTCTTACATACATCTCAAATCCATTCTAGGTTTTTTAAATATGATTTTTGAGATGTAAATTCAACTTATTTGCTAATTTACTAGAGAAGTATTTATTTAGTACTCCAATACATACACATGCTTTGTGATATTTACTTGTGAGAATCATACAGTCCTTACTAATTTAAACTTCTGGAATGGTCTTTGAAAGAAATTTCGCAGAAATTATCTTTGAAAAGAAATATGTGCCACAGGTACAGACAAGAACCTTGGACTGGATGGTGTCTGAAGCCAAGACTCAGTGCAAGTTGTGAATACAGACAGGAGAGATTAGATATTGGAAGGCTAACCTGAGGAACATGAGGACACCAAGGAGACATGCCAGAGCAGTCTCTTTCTTCCTCCAGTTGCTTTAGTTCAGTGTCTCTACCCTGTAGTCTTTTTAGACACTCAAGTATTTCTTTGGGGAAGTTCCCAGGAACTAGGTTCTCATCACCTCTTTTCTAGAGTTTGACACTTGCTTGAACAGTGGTATAGCTCATTGACTCCTTACAGCAAGCACATCCTGTAGGTGACTGAGAACCAGATAGGAATCAGAGGGAAGTCACAAGGAATCAGAAGTAGTTCTTTGGCTTCTAGGCACTTCTTTACTTTTATTTTTTTAATGTTGCTAATTGAAATAGAATTACATCACTTTCGCCCTCCCATTCTTCTCTCCAGCTACTCCAATTACTGGGCCCCAAACCTGTCTCATGGCATTCTCAATCTCAAATTTATAACATTTCTCTTTGATTATATTTGTTACACACACACACACAAGCATGTATGTTTATATGGATGCACAAAATACATAAATAGAACCTACTTAGTCCATTTTTTGAAATTTTATTTATTTATTTATTTATTTATTTATTTATTATTCAAGACTATGTTTCTTGTGTATTTTTGGCTGTCCTGGACCTCACTCTGTATTCCAGGGTGTCCTTGAATGCATAAGACCTACCTGCGTCTGCTTCCTGAGTACTGGAATTCTAGGCATATCATCATAGTGTTGCTACTGAATCCAGTTTTATTCTTTGTCTGTATATGGTTGCAAGGCTGATACTGTGCCTTAGACAAGCAATAAGAGGCTAATTCTCCTTCTCCCATAAGTCAATGGTTGTCTGTAGCTCTTTGTCTAGGGATGGACACTTCTTATCACACTTCTGAAATGGAATACATTTGTTGCTGTGGCATCCTTAAAACTTAAAATTCAATATATATCTCAGGTTGGCCTCAAACTCACATTCATCTTCCTGTTGTAGGTTCTTGAATGCTCAAATCATTACAGATGTGTGCCACTGCACCTGGGCTTTGCCATCTTTGGGGGACTCAATCAAGTTCTGTTGAGTAAAGATTGTTTCTGCTATTTTTCCAAGCCATTATATCGAAGAAGAATTTGAATACAATATATCCTAGGAGAGACACCTAGAAAAGCCTTGAGACAGGAACTATATTAGGATGGCTTTGGTATTTCTCATGTTCTGAACTCTATCTCATAAGCCTTCCCCTAAGTCCTTCACTGATGCTCTTTTACCCGGATCTATCAAATATTTGTAGACTTTTGTCATGAGAAAGGAAGATCTAAGGCAGAACAATAGATATTCAAAAGTTAAGAAGCATCTCACATATTTGGTCAAAGTAACTGAGATCATTTTAGTAACTGCTCAAATATAATTTAATTACCATCTAACGATAAAATTGAATATTAGCTGTCAAGTGATAGATAACACTATTTATATCTCCATTCATTTATAGATGAAATTAATTATCCACATTTGTAGTAGGGAATGAGAGTACTCAATCAATAATATAAACAAAATATTTTCAAAAATAAACATCAAGAAATAAAAAAGCAGGGGATTTAGCTCAGTGGTAGAGTGCTTACCTAGCAAGTATAAGGCCCTGGGTTCAGTCCTCGGCTCTGAAGAAAGAAAGAAAGAAAGAAAGAAAGAAAGAAAGAAAGAAAGAAAGAAAGAAAGAAAGAAAGAAAGAGAGAGAGAGAGAAAGAAAAATGTAATTTAGATTCTTTGCTAACTTAACACTTTTTTGATTATAAGAATTTTGCCCAGCATTCTACATTCCCTGATTTTGTGTCCCCAGTGATAACAGTATATGGTTTCTGAACCTGTTATATTCATGTACTCACCTAATAAAATACCAGCCACATATATTTAACCATTCTATGTTATTCATCAAGGCAATCAAAAATAGACAGATTGATTTCTACTGGTAGGGAAAGATATATAAAACATGTTTCCATACATTTTGCCAATTATTTACTTTGTTTTGGGTCATAATAAAATCAGTATTTATTTTCCTAGAAGTTAGTCCATTTAAGTTAAATGGTAATAAACAGAGACATGAATGCACCCTGGAGTATGATAATGACTAGGAAGGTAAAGTAAGTAACATAACATGCTAATGAGAAGTGGGGATATTTCCACTCACATGGTATCAGGGAACATGTCACCCCTAAAATGTGGTTTAAAATGGTTAAAATCAGTCAGAAAACAACAGTGAGATTATTACTCCTTTTTCAACTATCTGAGTGAAAACCCTGGCAACCTTTTGAAATAGATTTAATAATTCAGGAAAGCAAGTCTTGAACAAATAGATCTTGAAGATAGTTAAAACTGAGCAGTTATCCCTGGAGGCTTATGACTGCAAAAAGCAGAGGTCAGAGGGTAACTTGAGCTAAGAACTTAATAATCAGCTTGTGTAAAATTGTGAAATGCTGCAAAAAAAGATAAAAAAAATTGCAAGGTGGAAGAAATGGAGAGGAAGAGACTGAGATAGGAAGAGAGAAAATGATAGAGGCAGAAAGAGAAAGAACTATTCATGGAAAGAAATGAGTCATTCAAGAACATTGATTCTCTCAATATTTTAAAGTTTGGTAGCAAGTTAAGGACATTGGATTAGATACCAAAGAAAGGTAACAATCTAATTCACATACTGAGATTGTCTGTGGTTCAAAGGCAAGGGTCATCACTGAGTGCTACATGCCAATACCTTGAAAAGTATTTTATCTTCATAAGTTTATATCCCCCACTGATTAAAGCAGATTGTATTAGTCTACTATTTTAACAAATGAGAGAATGTGGCTGAAAAATGATTTTGCCATGATCCTTGAATTTGGTGGCATTTGGCCTGGGGATGATTACAAGAGTTTTTTTCAGTACAGACAGAAAGACTGGTTAAACTCTGTATTCAGAATCAACATGACCTAAGGTCCTGGAGAGGGGTGATTGGAGACACGGGGTAACCTATGAGAAGGCTCTTCAGGATAGATGACTTGTAAATGCAAATCAACAAGGAACACCATTCCTCAAAGTGTGTAAGAACCAAGACACAGGAAAATCCATGATGCTTGGTTGTGTGATTCTTCTAGTTTATTGGGAAGTGATAGATGAACAATGCTTGTATTTGGGTCATAGAAACTAACATGTCTATCTGGAATGCCAAGTAGCCTTTGAATTCACTTATTCGGAGGCAGAACAGTTCAGTGTTCTCATAAAAAGTAAAAAAAAAAAAAAAAAAAAAAAAAAAAAAATGGATTGCCCTTAAAACCATGGGACCTGAAGTATATAGCCTGGGTGGACAAAGTGCAGATGCTCATACACTGATGGTCTCAGGAGGGAACAAAGAGGAATCAGTCAAGAAAGCAAATGAGTAGAAGCCTAAAGGAAGAGAGTTTAGCCAGTGTAAACAAGTTTCAAAGAAAATGAGGCTGATGAAGTTCCTGAGTCAGTTGTCACCAAGAATGAACTAGATATACTGAACCTGGTCACTCAAAACAAAGCAAGTTAACAGCCCCTGGGATATCTATCAAAGTAAAATGTAAAACTAACACATTGAACATGATCATTTATTATTCTGTGAATACCCAAGGCAAAAGACTAATGGATGAAGGAACAGTGCAGAGGGTCAGAATGTGTGTGTGAGTGTGTGTGTGAGTGTGTGTGTGTGTGTGTGTGTGTGTGCATATGTGTGAGTGTGTGTGTACATACATATGCATATGTACAAATATATAAACCCAATATGAAAGGCTCTAAGAGAGAATGCTTTCCTCACATCAGTGCAGAATCCTGAGTCTTAGACTGCATTGTAGCCTCATTTCTAAAGATTTTGCACACTATGACCTACAATCCAATGGTCTATAATCTTTTCAAACTACCATGAAAACAATAATCAATAAAAATAAAATCATGTCACTCTAAAAACAAGTGATCTGAGTGTTTACAGAAATTCCATCGTAATGAGGGGGTGAAGAGGAAAAGGTTTAGTCAGGACAGTAGCACAGACCTTTATTCACGGCTGCTTGCAAAATTTAAGTTAGCCTGAGCTAAAATGCAAGAGGAGTGGGGATGTGCTTAGTAGTGGAGTGCAAACCATGGGTTCAGTCCTTAGATGGAGAGAGGGAGAGAGAGAGAGAGAGAGAGAGAGAGAGAGAGAGAGAGNAGAGAGAGAGAGAGAGAGAGAGAGAGAGAGAGAGAGAGAGAGGAATAAAGGAAGGAAGGAGGAAAGGAGAGTAGAAAGGGAGGAAGAATGGAAGAGGAAGAAGGATGGAAGGAAGAAGGGAGAGAGGGGGAATAAACATGAAGGTAGGAAAGAAGGAAGCTGTACAAGTGAAAGAAAAGAAAATGTGAAATAGATACATTAAGCTACAGCTGAGCAGTTGATTTAGTAACCTATCTATAACTAGTAAACAATTTTGTGTTAGAAATTGATGTATCTTACCAACACGAAAATGTCAGTAATTAGAGCATGCATTTCTTGTCACTGCACAAGTTGCATGGTAGTATATATTAATATGAAAAGGGCTCTAACTAGGTTGCCATATCTCATTTCATGATCATGAAGTATGAAGGAAGAAATATCTAAATTTAAGATTTTATTAAGAGCTTTTCTCTACATGCAAACTTTTCATAAACCTTGTCTACAGGTTTAATTGTCATTTCGTGGTAGCTTTATATTCCTTCTATTCTTGATATAGTTGATTTAACAAATGATGATATTAGTATTATAGCTATGGATTTGTTTCACTCTCAACTGATTTCTCTATGTTATACTTTGCAAAAGGAAAGCCCCACATTGCAAGAATCCTTTGCTGCTTTTCTTAAGTGCAGAGATGTAATGAAGGTGCATCATCTCCTGCGGAGAGATCCTTTTTAAAGACCTACTGAGGGCATCTCACAATGCAGCCAGCCACACAGGAACTTATTCATGCCAAAGACAATCTCTTCTGGGACACATTTTAGGAAGTAACTTGCATGCTAAGTCACTTTCTGCCAGTGCACATCTTATTCAAGTGAGGGGTATTTGGTTTCTATTGTGTTTTGGTCTTTGAAGCACTCAGTGTCTAAAGAACAGAGTATCTTATAAGACGCAGCTTTAGAGAAATCTGGAAATGCAGTAGGAAAGAACTCATCCATCAGAAAACATAGTTTGTTTCTTTGTTTATGTTTTGAAACAAAGCTGCTTGCTTTATGAGTTACTGATTTTTATTTACTAAAGTATTTAACCAGATGCTACTTGCCCATCCCTTCAGGCCTTCTGCAAGTGTCATTTGCTTCTTTGTGTTGTTCCCCAACCACACTATGCCGCCTTTTCTCTTTTCCATGTGTCTTAGGACAGAGGGACAGAAAGGGGTTGGCTGGAGGTCAATCTTTAAGAACAGGGCATTGGCACCCATTAAGAGAGTAAGGTATTCACTGCTGATACCTTCAACTTGGCTGATATCTTCAACTTGTGGTTTTTCCTGTTACTGCTTGGGGAAAATGACTTGAAGCAGATGAAGCCCCAAAGAAAAGAAGTAATTAACTAAGAATCCATTTCATGACAGAAATCAAATACAATCTTAGTCACTTTAAAAGCCTTAGAAATGAAAAGAGAAATCGATTCCTTTTGATACTTGTTTGAAAACGTAGAACTCCTCTCTAAAGCTGGCCTACTACTCAAAAAGAAAAAACAGGTCCAACTCAGAATCAGAATGTCTCATTCCACTTTCAGAACACTACAGGGACTCTGAATCATGTCTTAGGAAATAAGCCCTTAGCCAGTAGCCTTAGTGATGATAATACGCTGAGAGATGCTGCCGTTCATGATCACGCAACAGCAATAATGAGTTCTGATGGCAGAACTAGAGAACATGTTTAAAATTTACATGAGAAGGTTAGCTCGAGGTGTGTCTCCTTAAGCTGAGATCATCAAGTGAAATCTGGGTCTGGAGAACACACTAGAACTTTCTTTCAAAATATTCTCAAAGCCAGCTAACTGTCCCCATGTGTCATTTTAGTCCACAGATGATTTTCTCTCTGAAGAACCTGTCAGAACCTGTCACTCTACTTCCTGACTCCTCATTCAAGACCTTGTGTTTGTGTGAGTGAATGTGAGTGTGTATGTGTATATGTGTGAGTGTATGTTTGTGGGGGGGTTGTGTGTCTATATACAAAGTGACTAGATAGATCCCTTACAACTCAGACAGAATAACATTTTCCATGCTTAAACACTACAGGAAATTTCCACCTTGTTCAGAATCAACAGTCTTTCTCACTTGCTCTGTAGACTCCACATCTCTTTGCCTCTCCTCAGTACTCATCTCATGCTATAAGTCCTTCATTCTCACGTGCCATCCTGGCTCCTTTCTACTTTCCCTTGATGTGGCTGAGGTTTGCCCACCCAGTCTCTGTCATTAAGACTGTTCGGTTCTTCAGCTTCCAACTCAAAAAGCTACCCTACAAGTCACTCTCTCAAGTTACCCTGTTTCATGTCTTCAGAGTTACCTGAGATAGCATAAGAATTGTGGCACTATTAGTTTGAGGGGTGATCAGTAGGAATCTGATTGGACAACAGACTGCCTGATAGCACTGAATTCATGCCTGTTACTATAAACCAAGAAGAGAACACATGGTTAGAGAGGTTCTTTTCATTTGTGGGAGTCAAGGTGTTCTGGTAATGAATAAGCACAGCAATTTTAGAATTGTAAAATATGTTTCTGTCACCTTGCTTTTAAAGGATTATATTTCTTTAGTCAAATTGTCCAATCTGATTGTCTAGTGTGCTGTTCCTCAGAAGGGATCTGCTTTTCTTGTTTTTCCTTATATGGGTTGTTTGCTTAGGATATTCTTCAGAACAGCAGTCCATGATTTTTGTGGTTGAGTTGCTTGAATTTTGGAAACTGTCAATTTGAGTTTTCCTCAAATATAAAAAATAATTGCATATCAACTGAAATAAGTGTATTTTCTGCCCCATTGTTTTTATTCGAGAGAATTCAGTTGCATGTAATTTGGTTAGTTTTGCAGGTAACTTCAGATCTTCCTTTTCTCCATGGTAACCAGATAGTGTGGTTTGCAAAGTCTTCTTTATGTAACTATCTCACAAGGTCTCATTTCATCTAGGACATTTTCATCTTTGACCTTGTAGATTTAACTTAGAAAGATGATTTTTATCTATCTTAAGGATTTCTTCTATTTACTCTTTTCTGTACCTTCTAGAACATATGCAGAATACCTACAATATCTTTTTTTTTCAAATTTTATGTCCATTTCTGTTTGATTGATGGAACTTTTCTTCAGTTGAGGTGGAAATTCTTGCTTCTTCATGCTCCTCTTTGATGTGGAAGCCTCATGGACAAGTTGCTGAAGGAGCAAAGAGTAAAGGAAAGGTCTAGTAGGAAAGGCAGCAGTGGGAAGCAGCATCACTGTATCCCACTGGCATCTTGGCTTTTTTCACCTTGTTGGTGTTGCGTTTCTACCATGACATGTGTACTGGGGATGCTGTGGAATTAGTAAGTAAGCCATGAAAGCTGTAGCTAGAGTGAACAGCAACTAAAACAAGAGGCTGCTGGCATGCTCCTGTTATTTTCTCCCTTTACTGTTTTGACTGTTAAATGCTATTGGGACCCAGTCCCCAGAATGACCATATTTATGACAGTAATTTGCCTGAAGAAAGAAAGAGCACAAATGAAAAGAAAAAAAACTTGTCCTTCTACAATAAACCAGTTTTGTTCTACTTATACCACTCTACCATCTCATGGAAAGTCTTAACTCCTGCATAAATTAAGAGGCTTCTTTATATTAATTGAACTCCTAGTACAACACTCATTCATATTTATTTCAAAGGCATTAAGGAGAAATCTAGACTCCTGTATTTTAGCCATTACTGACATATTCATATCCCTGTCTTGGATCATGTGAAGTCTAACTTTCCTTGGTCTCATCTCTTTCTTGGGGAAGTTTTCTACACTTTTGCTGTAAGACTGAGGCAATGCTCACCAGAGATTTATTTCTTCCGTATGCAGTTGCAGTGTCTCTGGATCACAGTATATTTTCTTTTGTGGGTGAAGTTCTCCAAGTTCAAGGTGCTATTTTTCATGTTTAGTACTCTGTCTGTCATCATTTCTGTAGAGCTACAGCTTCTAGAAGCTTATGGAATCAATGGATACAATATAACATGAACATCACCCAAGGAGACACACATGGCTGACACTAACATATTCCAGCTGTGTCCTTTTCTTCAGTGTTTTCATTGTGATTCTCATTGTCTATTTACTCCTAGTTTAGATGCAAATGCAAACATCATAGTTGATTATGTCCTCAGGATTATACCTAAAGACCATAACAATTTGTCTGATTGGGGGAGCTGTGGGCATGCTGGGAAACTGGCTCTTTTTCCATTAAAAAAAATTGCCAGTTTGATCATTTCTATGCTGTCAGCTCTGTTGCTGTGACTCATGACTGACTGTAAGTTGTGTCTCCTAAATGTCCACTGATGTTTCTTGGTATTTGTTTACTGGTTGCTGTTAGTTACTCAGTTCTAGTTGGCATCTCATATACCAGTCGTGGTTATTAATCAAATTTAGATTAGTACAAATAAGATCTTGCAAAAATTCATTAATATATGTTGAAATTCCCACCCACAACACTGGGTATCTTCTGGCTGTCTTCTCACTAAAAGGATGCTCTTTTGATATTGTACCCAGTTATTTTTTCCCCCATCTTTCCTCCTACCTTCTTTCCTCTTCCTTCAGAATTTATTATATTGCCAAAATTTCACCTCTCTTCTTTTTAGTTCAAATGATCCCTCTTTCTGCCACATTGGGTGGTTGAGACTGGGAAGCCCTGGCATATTAGGCAAAAAGCTCTTCCCCTGAGCCACACCCTTGGCCCTTGTTTTTGTGGCTGTTGCTTTGTTTTTATGTTGTGGTCTCACTCTGTAACCCAAGCTGGCCTCAAACTAGCACTAGTCATTCTCTTCCCTCTACCATCCATGTTTTGCAACTACAACAATTTTTTTCATTGCTGTTGCTGTTGTTTGAGTGTAGTGTTATTTATTCAGTCATGTGTGTACATGTGTACAAGTATATACACAGCACAGTTGTGTAAGTCAGAGGATAACTTATGGGAGGCAGTTCTCTTCTTCCATCACGTGGGTCTTGGGGATCAAACTCACATCATCAGGATTGGCGCAGACACCTTTACCAGCTGAATCATCTTACTGGCCCACCATTGTTAGTTTTATTTTTGTCTATTATCATTCAAAAGTTTGACATCCTAAAAATTAAATTTCATCCAATACTTTAGCATGTAGCTGTGTTCCTGGGACCTGGGAGCAGGGAAGAGGATTATAGCCAGGGGAATGCCAACCTTGGTTGCAAAGCAACACTTTGCCTCTAAGAGCAACAAAGTTTTAATTGAGGATTAAATCACAATTTTATGATTAAATAATAAATATAGGATGTGGAAATGTGTCATTAAATACTAGACTCCAAACTATTATAAAGGAATGCCCCCTACTTTTCATTAAAACAAATCCAACTCTAGTTCTTTTATTTTAGTGAAGCTTGATTTATTTTTAAGTTTAAATATGGCAGAAAACACAAACTGAGAAAATTAATACATATTAAATATATTTGAAAATGTCCTCAACAACTTTAGTTCAGTTTTGTTTATATTTCAAAATAAAGCAATAATCAAGGCTAACATTATTGGGATCTTCAGGTAAACTGATTGAGCTGCTTGGATAACATCAGACTAGTTCTGCCTTGGAGACTCATTCTTCCCAGCTTTTAAAAACAAATTCTGCTCCTCTGAAACTTAAAATGTAGATCATGTTGGCCTTGAAGCTTGAACTCATAGTGATCCATCTCTCTCCTGCTTCCAAATGCTGGGGTTAAAGTTGTATACAGGCATGCTAGGCCGTGCTTCTGGAGAATTCAGAATGTTTCAGTGAAGCAAACAGTCAAGTGAAACCACCCAGGCTACAGAGTTAGAAATGCATAGTTCACAGAACTGTCCCTCAAGTTCTTTATAAATCGTTTTCCTCACTGGATAAAGAAGAATGAAAGGACACAGTGTTTTCAATGGTAACACTTGATTCCTATATGTCATGAGATTTGATGACAATCCTTTTTCTCTTGTCTATAAGCAAAGATGTAAGTCTTCCCATTTTCAAAACAAAACAATATACTAACACAAACCTAAACAATAAAAGCTTTGGCTGCTACCATGGTTGCCAAACAGAAAGCTGTCACAATGCATAACATTGTTGAATGAACATTTTTCAAATAAATCTTATGAGATGACTCCTGGGAAGAAGGATGCTGTGCTCTCAGGTTAATTGTTGTCTAACACAGGGTTGAGAGCCTTGGCTGAGCTCCGTCACTCAGCAGGGATCTCATCTTCCTGGCGTTCTTGCAGCTTGCTTGTCATCGTGGCAGCAGCAGCATTTTTGGTTGTCCTTAACTTTATCCCACTGTTCATCCTATGGTCCCTTGTCACACTATAGAAGGAAAGTGCTCTGAGATCAATTAACATTAAATAAATTGTGGGGAGGAAAGTAAGTGTGGAAATGCTAAAATTATAATAAAAAGGAGATGAGTTTTGTGATGGAAAAGTTGTTAGATTGCACAAGGGGGGTGGAGAAATGTCCCAGGGTTTAGGAACATTTGCTCTTCTTCCAGAGGATCCTGCTTCACTTCCCAGCACCCATGTCAAGTGTTTCAAAATTGTCTAGCTCCTGGAGATCTAATGCCTTTTATCTGGCCTATGCATACAGGCAACACAAACTCATGCAAACACACAGCATATAATAAATAAGAATAAAATTTAAACATATCTTAAAACGAACAAAGGCAAGACATACGGAGAGAGGATATACTTTCAAGTCATCTATTTGACAAAGATCCGAGATGAACATACAGTGCTGAAGGCTCTAAAGGTTCAAGAGCTGGAAGGTAGACAACTGGGTTAGAGAATGCTCAAAATATGTGAAGAGGCACAGCAATAAGGAGGATAGACACATGCACACAATAAAGGGGATTAACACGGGAAGGGACTTACAGTGATTTTCAGAGAAAGGCTGGTTGAAACACAAGGAAACAACAGCAGGCATTTATCAGAATGGATCAAATGGAAAAAAGGGACCACATCAAATACTGTGCAGGAGGTGGGGGGCAGAGATTCCTTGGTTAAATGAGACAGCTACTCACAGTTTGGCAGTTTATCAAAAATAAATTAAACATGTTTCTGATAAGTTTCCCAGCAAGCAGGCATCCAGGCTTTTATCTCCCAAGATGAAAACGCATCTTGATGCAGATACCTGCACTTGAATGTTTTTAGTGATTCATCAGGATCAAAAGCTGGGAAGGAGCTAATGTCTTCCATTGGAAGAATGGATAAGCTTGCTATGGGATATTCATATAGCATATTAGTCTCATGAAAAAGAGAACATATAAATACCTACAGGAATGTGTCCTACCTATGATAGACATGCAGAATTGCCAACCCCACCTGATGTAATATAACAAAAGAGCTTTTTTATTCAAGGCAGACCTGGATTGCAAACCTTCTCCAGTGCACGGTTTAGGAGTGAAATGCTTGAGTCTAGGGCCTGGGGAGTTTTTATACATGTGTATGTGCATAAGCAGCAATCCTCAGACTTTGGAGTCACCTTATAGGGAGGTGACACAGGAAGCCATCCCTCAAACTTGATAGTTTGTTCAGACTGTGGGGCAGAATCTCGCAGCTGGGAGGGGCATTCCTTTGACCTGGGAAGTAACTTCATGGTGTTATCAGGAACTAGAGTGTTTTTACAAACTGGCCACAGCTGTCTGGGAACACTTAATTAATTGCCCTTCTCTCATGGCCCCAAAGTGGGGCACTTATCTTTTCAAGAATGTTTGGTTTTTCTTTTTCTCATTACAGGAGCCATCTCTCTCAGGGAGGATCCCAGCCTCTGCAACACAGAGGCTGGGATATGTATTCCCAAAGCCAGAATCTGCCACTGTGTATGTGTCTGTGTGTAAGGGTGGTGTGTGTGTGTGGGGGGGGGGGGTCGTTAGGAAGCACCGCTACCATGAAAAGGGGGATTGCAATATTCTGGCACCAGGTTGGGCTCTCTCCATTTGTCCCCTCCAAAAGACCTGACACATTTCTGCTGGGCAAAGGTGGGGGGGGGGAGTGAGTGGCGGGAAAGCTCAAAGGCAGTCTTTCTATGTCTCTTCATAGTCACCAGCACAGATGTTGATAGCTCAAGTTTCCAAGAAAGTTAATATCAGACTTTTAAAAATGACAATAACAAAGATGTATGAAAACATATATTTGTCCTTATTCATAAGAGGTCAGATACAACCTAGCTTATAAAAATAAAACCAAACAACAACAACAAAACAGAAATCAAAGAGAACTCAGTTCTGTTTTTTTTTTATGAGTACAAAGGGAGCTAATAAATGTTGTGAGACATTGGAAGGCTGGTCCATTCTTCAAAAATGTGAATGGAGCCAGTAGCCTTTTCTGTGAATGATTGGACAATTCTCGGGTTGCATTTAGGACTTGAACTAAGGTGACACCCAAAGCTCATTATCATTCTAAGGAGGGTTTTGTCAAAAGCTTTCTGTACAGGGAAAGAAAAACAAAAGGAAAGGCTAAAGCAATCAATCCTGGAACAATTCCAAATAGCATTTCAGTGACACACTAAAGAGTTTTGGACGATGTGACCTGAAATACAAAAGACTGGTATAAAGCCATATACACCATTGGGAGAATGAATATAGAAGACAGTGGATTTTTCTTCACACGGAAGGATTGCTTTAAGATTTCCTGCAAAAAATTCACTTCATTAACAATCCACTACATGAAATATTTAAAACTTATGACCACCTGATTGAGAGTTTCATAAAAGTGAAAAAAAATTAACTCTCTTTACATAAAACCACTTGAAGGTTGAGGACCACTTGGAGGCTGAGGTGTAGAACCCAAGGTGCTCTGGAGGCAGAGGTAGAGGCAGACACATTACAAGTTGAAGGTCTGCTAAAGCAACACAGGCCTAGAGATGTAGCTCAGTGCTTAAGGACTGAAAAATGATACGCAATCGAAGTGGGAAGGTGATTCCTGAAAACTATGGGCATGGGCTGTGGACCGACACTAAGATAACTATGATGTCACCAAAAGGCAGTTTAAACTTTAAGTTCTCACAGAAAAAAGGAAAGCCAGTCCAGTTTTCTGGGCTTTGTACCTTGTAAAGGCATATGCTCCAACACCAGTAGGAGAGAAAGACAGAGACAAAAGGACTGAGGGTGAGGGAGATACAGAAAAAGGAGGCAAGGCAAGGGAAAAGGAATGAGATTTTAATCATCACTGTTTATAGTACTTAATTCAACCTATTATACAGTAAAGTAATTATTACTTAAGTAACAAAGAATAGAATAAAGCCAACATCAAGGAAAGAATTTTCCCATTATTAATATTGATGCTTGGTTAAATTGACAGATGTGTAAGCCACAATATAGAGCAAACTTTATTTGTGTGTGTGTGTGTGTGTGTGTGTGTGTGTGTGTGTAACTCTTCAGGTCTTAAAAATACACAGACTATAAAATTAGTGAATCCTTAGAAAATGTATCTTAATGAAATTAGTACAAGCCTAACATTTCAGCTACAATAATATCAATTTTTTGATTTATTTCTTACACATGTGCTTATCATATATTCTCTGTGTCTGTCTGCCTATCTATCTATCTATCTTTCTATCTATCTATCTATCTATCATCTATCTATCTATCTATCTATCTATCTATCTATCTATCTATCTATCTATCTATCTATCTATATCTAGTCATAAGACTATATCCATGGAAACAGTTGTGAGACCTTATTAAAGCTTTAGTTCTTGTGCTTATGGTAACTATTAACATTCTATTTCTGGGGCAGCGTGGGTTGGGAGGGTTGGCACACAAAGAAGGATTATTACAATGTTTGCATCATCCTGCAGAGGAAAATATTTCCCAGAGGAAATCACTAAGGAAACTAGTCAGAAGAGGTTAACAGGAAGATAAGGAGTGGTAGTCGTGGGTGAGCACTGCACCTGCTTAGATAAAAGGTGTGATTTTATTACTGTATTAGTCACAGTGCTCTAGAGGAACAGAATTGGTATATATGGATATATATATATGATTTTGTTATATATGTATTTATTAAAATACTTTACAGGTTGTGTTTAAACTTGTACAAAAATGGCTAGCAATGGAAGGTCCAAGAATCCAGTAGTTGTTCAGTTCAAGAGGGTGAATATCTCTGGTGGTCTTCAGTGAGCACAATAATTCCAAAGAAGTAGGCACTAATACGAGTGAAGGAAATAGACTTGTCAATGAAAGCATGGGCAAGCAGACACAAAGTGATGGTTCTCTTCATCTGTGCTCTTCATGTGGGCTGCCACCAGGAGGTGTGGCCTAGATTACAAGTGGATTTTCTCACTTCAAAGGATCCAGATTCAAAGTAGTTCCTCCCACTGATTAAACAATCCCTCAGATGGATATCCAGCCACTTTAGATTTAGTTAATTCCAAATATAGCCAAATCCACAACCAAGAATAGCCATTGTAATTAGTTAGGTTTCTACTGCTCTGATAAAAAGCTGTTACAAAAAACAAGTTGAGGAGAAAAGGGTTTGTTACAGCTTCCAGCTCTGAGATCACACCCAATCTCTGAGGAAGTCAGGGCAGAAACTTAAAAGTAGGGAAACACCTCCTCAACCCCCCTCTGTAAGGGGTTAGGAAATGAGATTAGCAGACGCCAAAGAGGAACACTGCTTAATAGCTGGCTCTTCCCAGCTTGCTCAGTTTGTTTTCTTACATATTACAGTACTTCTAGCCTAGGAGAAGCACCACTCACAATGGGCTGTGTTCTCCCAAATCGATCAGCAATTAAGAAAATGCCCTCACAGGTCTGGCCAACATAAAATCTAATGGAGGCATTTTCTCAATTGGAGCTCTTCCCTGAAAACTTGTCAACAAAACAACAGAGAAACCAAATTGGGTTATCACAAATTATAGAATCAGGTAGAGGGATAATTACTTTCCTACAGTTAGACTATCCTGTTAAGAAATCAAACTTGTCAAAATAATGGAATGTAACAAAGCTCAGGAATACTTCAGCAAATAACAGAAGAACAATTCCATCTCCTCATAGAAATACAGCATATTAACGCATACAAATAGAAATGTTCAAATTGAGTAGGACAGAAAGCTAGCAACCATGTGTGAATTTTAGATCCATCTCAGTTACGTGTGATGACTCTGACCACTCTTTACTTTAGTGTTTTTACTGCTAAAAATAAGGATGTGATAATTTTAAAGGGTCATTTTATATTTAACACTCATCATTATTGGTGAAGGTGAGGCTTTAAGACTTAGTATCTATGGCCTTCATTTAATTAGTGCTCTGCACGGGCATGTTTTCAAAGTGACATTGTGACTGAAACAGTACAGAACAGGAGTCTTCTGCTACTGGAAGTCCAAATTCGGGAAGAAAACAACCAGAGAATCCTGCAGACTCGTAAAACCAACTACCATACAGAACTTGTACGTGAAAGGCCCATTTGACATGAATTGATAGTATATGTTAGGATTGCTTAAAGATAATGGTGTAGTTAAATGGCGTGTGTGTGTGTGTGTGTGTGTGTGTGTTTAAGTGAGTGTGTGTGTGTTTGTGTGTGTGTGTGTGTGTGTGTGTATACATACACTTGTAATACCCATAAAGAAGCAGAGGTCGGGGGTCATGGGTATGAGGCCAGACTTAACTGCAGTAAGACTATCTCTAAATTAATACGTGTCTTAAAAAGATGATATTAAGAATTATTGGTGGGACTGGAGAGATGGCTCAGTGGTTAAGAACACTGACTGTTCCTCCAGAAGTCCTGAGTTCAATTCTCAGCAACCACATGGTGGCTCACAACCATCTATAATGGGATCTAATGTTCCCTTCTGGTATTTCTGAAGACAGCTACAGTGTACTCACATACGATAAAGAAAGAAAGGAAGGGAGAGAGGGAGGGAGGGAGGAAGGAAGGAAGGAAGGAAGGAAGAATTATTGGTAACTGGTATGTTCTAGACAGTGCCTTGATGTCTGGGGGAAAACACTTGAAGAACTTAACTCTCTCCTCAGTAGTAAATGGGAAATTTTTTTGTTTTGTTTTGTTTTTTGAGACAGGGTTTCTCTGTGTAGCTTCAGCTGTCCTGGAACTCACTCTGTAGACCAGGCTGGCCTCGAACTTAGAAATCCACCTGCCTCTGCCTCCCAAGTGGTGGGATCAAAGGCGTGCACCACCACCACCTCCCGGCTGGAAAATATTTTAAGTAGGTTGATTTTGCGCATTGTATCCTATAAGCACAGCTGTGACAGGAGATCATGACTCTTTGGAGGAGTTGGTGAGGTTTGAGGGAAGCAATCATTTTACTTTTACCTTGATATATCTGGGAAAGAATAGACTGATAAGTGGCAAGTTTCTCCATTAGCTAATGACACTTGGGCGTCATGCTGTAGAGTAAAGCAGTGTGATTATTGTCCTGACCCACAACTCAGTTATTCCTGGGTCCAAGGAGGATCCAGCCTGAAAGCAGAAAAGGCTGGATAAGAGAGCGAGACTAAGCAAAATCCTTGTCAAGGTCTGTTTATTGTAACAAAGGTTGGGGGTTTTAAGCAGTAAGGTGAGGGAACAGAGAAAGGCGATAAATCTGAATCAGGTGAAACATCCTTGGAATGCGCGGGTAAGGAAGTTTGAGCAAAAGTCAGTTTATTGACTAACTAGTTCCTGCATGACGTTCTGGTGAGTAAGTATTTAGTCATTTTACTGTTTAGCCAGTTCCTGGAACAGCGGGTGGAGAAGAATGCTGAATCTGTTGCATAAGTGACTTAGGACCACCTGTAAGATGGTAGCACTCCAGCCCCATAATTTTAGGCATTGTCTCCAACAGATTATAAACACAGTTTCCATTTTAAGTTTATTAGACTCCAATCTTACAAAACTACTGATAATCTACTGCCCAAAGCAGATGCCCCCAGCTTCATTTTATATTCTGAGCACACAGGGATTCTTGTTTGTTTTTAAATTCCAGCAGTGGAAAATTGGGTCTATCTGTGCATTACAGTTACAAGTGTTAACATTGCACAGTTAATTGATGGTAATAGTGTGCTTCAAGTATAGGAAGCCTCATTACGTAGGAAGAGTCAAACATCTGTTCTGACTCCTTAGAAGACCACAAATAAGCAAGTGGAAAGCTCTAGGAAGTAATTAGTTTATGGTACACCATTGCTGTTGCCTGGAAATGGTGCTCGAAAGAATCCGATCTTCTGTAGCTAAGGAAAGTGCCAAACTTTCTTTTGCTCTTCTAGTTGTGCTGGAGGTAAGCTGAAAGAAAACAAGATGAAAAACTACAGAATTACAAAAATACAGAATTACAACTTTGAATATGGAGTTAAAAATACAACAGGCAAGAATAAAAGGCAGTTTAGTCTGGGACCCCATTTGGTTGGGGAGTTGTTCATTCAACTTCTCTCGTAGTAAAGTGCAGAACATTCTATTTTCTTCACTTGGATTCCTAAACACACAAATACACAACACCCATAAATACCACACACACACACACACACACACACACACACACACAAAGAGACAGAGAGAGAAGAAAAGGGAGAGAAAGAGA
>BDUI01000039.1:38808-49062 GCA_002335545.1 Apodemus speciosus | reverse complement strand
TGTGTGTGTGTGTGTGTGTGTGTGTGTGTGTGTGTGTGTGTTTGTGTGTGTGTGTGTGTGTGTGTGTCTTTGTGTTATGTATTGAGTGCCCTGAAGGCAAGAAAAGGCATCAGATCCTCTGGAGCTACAGTTACAGAACATTGTAAGTCATCCTGTGTGGGTGCTTGATACCAAACTTGGGTCTTTTGGAAGGGTAGCAAGTGCTCTAAACTGCCACATTATCCTTCCTGCCTCAGACTTTAAAATGTCATATTTTTACCTTATCAAGAAAGACAGTCAAAAGAGCTTGCATTTTTATGCAGATTAACTAAATTCCTCAGCAACCTAGGGATCTTTTCCTCCTCAAAGTTCCAATTCTTGCACTATAATTAGATTTAAATGCATATTATTGATTTAGTAGGAATGAAACTTTATATCACCTATATTTAGTAGGAGGATCAAACAAAATAATTGCTTTCGAAAAAGGATTGGAAGCAAAGATTGCTGAGAAGCAGAGTAAAGCAAAATCTGAAGACCACTTGAATATTTTTATAAGAAGAATCTTTACACCAGAGAAGAGAAAATATTTATGTTTCTAGTCATGGTATTTCCTTTCATGTGTGAGTTCAGGTGGTGCTTTTGTTCACACTTAAGTGCCTTCTGTCCTTACAAGTAGCAAGCTATGAACGTTTAAAATAATATTCCTTTGTACATGAGTGCTCATGTATATCCACACACCAATTTCTTTCCTCTTCTTTTCTTTCTTATTTGTTTTTCTTTTCTTTTTTTTCTGAGACAGGGTTTCTCTGTATAGAGCTGGCTGTCCTGGAACTTACTCTGTAGACCAGGCTGGCCTGAAACTCAGAAATCAGCCTGATCTCTGCCTCCCAAGTGCTAGAATTAAAGGCATGTACTACCTTTGACCGGCTGAGTTCTTTCCTTTCCTTTCCTTTCCTTTCCTTTCCTTTCCTTTCCTTTCCTTTCCTTTCCTTTCCTTTCCTTTTCTTTTCTTTTTTCTTTTCTTTTCTTTCTCCCTCCTTCCCTCCTTCCTTCCCTCCTTCCCTCCCTCCTTCCCTCCTTCCCTCCCTCCTTCCCTCCCTCCTTCCCTCCCTCCCTCCCTCTCCCCTCTCTCTCCCCAAAATAGCTATAATATTGAGGATGGCCTTGAACAACTCCTTATTCTCCTCCTTCTGCATCCCAAACTCTGGAGTTAAAGCTGTGTGTCACCACACATGGCTATACATAAGACTTTCATTATCTATTCATGCTAGAATACCCTGCCTACCATGAAGAAGGCAAGTGTGATTTAAGAGTTCAGACATCACTGCATGACACATACTTAAAAGAAGGGCTGCTGGATCATGTAGATGATTCTCTCTCTCTCTCTCTCTCTCTCTCTCTCTCTCATTTTGTATGTGTATGTGTGTATGTGTATGTGTATTTGTGTGTGTGTGTGTGTGTGTGTGTGTGTGTGTGTGTGTGTGTAGGGGGGAGGTAGTAGTTAAGGATGAAACTCCCCATAAATTTTTTCAGTAATGTTATTCTCAATTTACATGTGAGTCAGTAGTGTACATGGTCCAAATTCTCTACACTCTTGCCAACACTTATTTCATGTCATTTATATAGTTATTCTAATGCAACTGAGTTGGTATCTCTTGGTTGTCAGTTGCACTTCTGTATGGACTAGTGATATGAAATACCTTCCATACATTCTCCAGAATATAAGAAATAGTTACTTTGGCTCATAGTCTGACATTTAAGTTCCATGTTGATTGCTGTGTAGCTCAGAGGATGAGCCAAGACAACTCACCGGGACAGGAGTGTATGGGGGAGGAAATCACTAACTTCACCCAAGCCTGGAAAAAATGAGGCAGCATATCTAAAGTCCCACGCTCTCCTTGGAAGACACACTTCTAGTTTTTAACTTCCTCTTAATAAGCCTAACTATTTCCAAGACCCACCACTTTCTAATGATATATTTCAAACCAAATCTTCATCACATAAATCTTTTATCTAGTCCTGATTTTTGCCTCAAGGTTTGAACACTATACTTGAACTGCTTATTAAAGTATGATAAAGAAAATATTACTCAGAGAAACAGAAATAAAAGCCTCAACATTTTTTTTTGGTGCAAAAAGCTACAGGATTTTTATTTACTATCCAGCATACTGGGGCTGTCCTGCACATGGAGATGAACGACCATGTGTGCCATGGTGCTGGCCTTTTATACTATTCCCAGGGCAGCTGCCATTAGGCACAATGTGATTGGCAGAACAGTGTTATCTTTAAACTAGTTGGTTGTTAAGGGATGAGGTAGTTGGCCAACAGACTTTGGGCCCTCCCTAGCCACAGGGACCTCCCTGTGGTCTAAAGAATGTAATTTAGCCTCTCTTCTGGGAGGGGCAACACTTGCCCTTCTGGGAGGGACAAGTGTTCCATGACCTTTCCAAAGTTCGAGTTAACCCTTTCATTCCCCCTTTTCTTTGTCCATGCTTCAATCTTAAAGCAATTGCTGGTATTCTGATAGTTCATATTCCTGTTCTTCTGTATCTATTTCTTTGTATCTCTCCTCTAAGATCACTCACTGTACTGTACCTAAGTGTTTCTTAAAAATAGTAATTAAGCAGTTCAAAATGTAGGGCCCAAAAGTCAACTATAGCTGGAAAACAATTAGGGGTCCTAACAGGGTTAACAACCCCAAATGGTCTATATAAGACAACACTCCTCAGCTAAGACAGTGCATAGCCCTCCTATCCTGCAGTACTGCTTCTGATAATGAAGTCAGTGATTCTTGAAGGTGACTGATGGAAGCTTCTATTTTCCCTATATCTAAATCAGTGGCTGCCCTCAGACTGTCATAATTTTCTCCTAATAAGACCAGAGTGGAAGTCCTGGTGTCTGCCTTGGCCATCTCTAAACTCTACAGAAGGGAGACAGTGAGTGCCATAACAGGTTTGGCGAATGGGCACATAGGATGGGGAAAGGAACCAGAATCTAAGGGTACCACCAGGCAGTCATGATCAAGGTCCAGTGATCTTGAGCTTGAGTAGATCCTCTATCTTCTGCATCATCCAGTGGGGGTCTCTGGTCTTCAGGTTCCACATAGGAAGCATGCACCCAGGCCACAACACTGTTCACATTGAGGCCTGTGGGAGTGGCTAGCAGCACCAGGAAGGGTCGTGTCCATCATGGTTCTGGTGTCTATACCTGAAGCCTCCTTACATAGATCTAGTCAGCAGTCAGTCTGGAATCAGTGAGGAGTCTCTGGCATCGCTGGAGCATTTAAGGCAGATAGTTTGGGACAAATCTCATGTTGTAGGATACCTCCTGGGAGGGCCCAGTGGACAACAAAGGAGTTGGGGTACCAAAGAGGATCTCAAAAGGGGTCAGGTTAAAATGGCAGGGGCTGTTCTGGGCTCAGAACAGGAACAAGGGGAGGGATACCACCCAGCCTGAGCCAGTCTCCAAGGTCAATTTAGTTAAGGTCTTTCATAGGGTTTTGTTTATTTTCTCTACCTGCCCTGAGCTCTGGTGACAGTACACCCAATAATGCTTCCAATTACTCCCCAATATCTCTGTCAATCCCTGACTTACATTAGAATCAAAAACAGGACCATTGTCAGATCCAATTACCTTGGGCACTCAGAAACTAGGGAAACTTTCTGCTAATCATGGCACCTGTTTCCTGCTTGATGGGGGAAAGTCTCAACCCATGGAGAGAAAGTATCCACAAACACTAGAAGGTATTTGTACCCATATTTTCATGCCTTAACTTTTATAAAATTTCTCAATATATTCTAGGCTGTTCTCTTCTAGGTCTTTTGCCCTGTTTATTCTTTGCTGCATATGCATTCACTTGCTAGCATACTTTATACTTGTTCTATTATGTCTCTGGTCTAAAACCTAAGTCATAAATATATACTTCAGGTCCCTTAACTTCCTAAACAAGCTTTTTATCCCCTAAATGAGTCCATCAGTGTACTTGGCCTAGTAAGTCTTTTGCTTGCCTTCTGGGTAATATAGTTCTCTCTTCTTTTGTGTGTGCCTTCTCTTGGTAGTAGTTGGTAGGGTGGTTAGCAATCTGAGTCCTTTTTTCCTTCAGCATATTCTAAGTGAGGCCATCTCTTAATTCAGTCCCATTTCCCAGTGGGGGGTCTCTTGCAGGGCCATAACCAGTATAGACTCCTGCATAGCTACTTCTGAAGCCACTTGATCTGCCTGGATATTGTCCACTGAGTCTTTTCCCTTCTGACATCCTGAGCAGTGAATAATACTCACAGTAGCTGGCTTCATTGGGGCACCAAGAGGTCTAAGATTTCCTGTTTGTTTCCTCTGATGTGAGCAGTCCTCCCTCTTGGCATACAGCCCTGTGGACATGGACTGTGGCAGAAGTATACCTGCTGTCCACATGGATGTTAATTTTCTTCCTGGCTCCAAGTTCCAAGGTCTTGGTGAGGGCAATTAGCTCCACTTTCTGTGTTGAGTGCCAGGGGGTAGAGGTTCTATCTAGATGACATTTGTGCTGTCCACCACAGCAGCACCTGCTCGTCTCTGACCTTCATGGAGAAAACGGCTCTCATCTGTAGCTTTGACTTTTGGCAGAGGTCAGTCTGTCCTCTTGGGCCAGTTATTTGCAGCCCATTAGGCAAGAAATGTATCTGGGCCCCCATTTTGGTGAGTATGTCACTCCAACAGATGGTAGGGACTGACTAGGGTGACCCTAAATGAGTAGGCTACCCATCCCATCCCTAGGTCCACTGTTCTTTGGGTAGTCCATGAATACATTTTGGTGCCAATGGCTTCTTGAACCCAAGATCTTTTCTTGGAAACAGGGACATAGCCTTGGAGGATAGAGAGTTGAGCCATCATGTCTACCAAGAACTGAATGGGTTTCCCCTCCACTCTCAGAGTTACCCTTGGTTGGGGGAAGTGGTCAGAACCTCATCTCCCCTAGTCACTGTCTTCACCCAGGGCTAACACCTTTGCCACTTGGCAACTTTTTGTCCCCAAGGCCTAGGAATTCCTGCTCCCGGCTTCCATTAGGGCACTCTCCAGCCCGGCGGCCTCTCTCCTTGTAGTATGTGCACTGGTTCTTTTCTGTCTCTCTTCTCTGCTTTTCCTAACTACTGTAGGCAGGACTTTCTGTAGCTTCCTTCTCTGTTGTTGTTTTTTTCTTTCTTTTTCTCTGTTCCCTCTCCTCCTTTGTCTCCCTGTAATGGTAGACTTTCTCAGCAACCTACACTAAATACCTCTACAGACTTTCTCAGCAACCTGCACTAAATCTCTCAATGGCTTAGTCTTTTTCTCTAACCTCTGAAGCTTTTTTCTGATATCACTATTAGCCTGGTCTATAAAAGCCATTGTCCCAGTGGCTTTATATTCCTTGCCCCTGGGGTCATCTGGTGTATATTGCCCCTATGATCTGCTCTAGAAAGGCTGTGGTCTCTGTTTAACCTCACATACCTTGGTCAAATTTGTAGGTTGCCATATAGCCCCCTTGAGACCTGCCCATGGAGTCTGGTGGTGGACCTTTAGGTGCCCCTTACCTTTTGTCATTTTAAAATTCTAGTCATGTCTAGTCAAGGAAAGCCCACTGTTCAGGACAGCCTGGTCAAGCCATGGAACCCCCAAGTCTGAGGGAGTATTCTTTTTTGCTTCCTTTATTATAAATAAAACAGTCTCAAAGAGATTAACCAGTCTTTTGGGAGATATGCCCTAGTGAGATAGCCACTGCAAACAAAATTTCAGTATCACAAAGATAGATTTTGTTTGTTTGTTTGATATTCTGGAATCTATTCCTCTGGAAGTCTCCCTCTATCATTTCTGATCTAAATAGCTCTGGAAGATTGCCAGAGCCTAATCACTCTTTATTAAAAGCACAAAGACAAAACCTTTTTTTTTCAAATCAGCCTATACTTGAGAGCCAGTAACCAGAAAAAGCTTCATTTTGACCTCTCTCCCAGAGGAATAATATTACCACAAAGCACAACATCACATCCATTATGAAAATCAAAACAATGTAAAACAAATGAAATAAGCTAAGATACTGTTTGGGCCTCTATTTAGGCATTTTGATCTAGCCAATGAGAAAGAACGACTGTGACCCCAGCAACCCCTCCCCCTCTCTATTCTGAGAACTACCTGACCAACACTAGAAAGAAAGAATTCAGAGCTCTTGCAATTGCCCTAGTTAAGAAACCCCAAGAGCCCTCTCAGTCCCACACCCTCTCCACAGCCTCCCACTCCTGCCTGGAGTCAAAGATAAGCCTAATTCCGTTCTCTACCCAAGGGGCATTTCTGAGTAAGAATGCTCAGAAAAAAAAAAAAAAACACAGAAAGTATTGACTAATAACCACCTGACCTCCGTGCCCCATTCCCCGAAAGGGAGAGGGAGGGGGTGGAGGAGAACAGTCCATGGGAGGGGCAGCCAGGCTCCTCTGGAAGTTGGGGAGGGGTAACAGGTATCTGGGAGCTGTAACACTCAGGGTGGAGTGGTTTGTTGCCACAGGTGATGTCCCACACCTCCCAGCCACCTTACCCACCAGGCCTTCTCAGCCTTCCTGGAGCCAATTGCAGTGCTGACACCCAGCAGCAGCCGGTCACCAAAGCAGGAAAGGGTGTAGGGATGGGGAGGAATGGGGAGAAGGAAAGATCCACCAGGATCACCTGCATGGCCAGAACTTACTGCCCAGGGTTGAATCCTCTGGGCGTTTTGATCACCTGCAAGTCAAAGGTCCCTACTGGTGGGTCAGAATGAGATACCAACAAACTCAGAGAAAAACAGCTAGACCCTACCGTGGGTGGTTGTCAAGGTCCGGGGACACAGAACAAGACACTAACAAACACAGAGAAAACAGTTTGCCCCTCAATGGGCCCTGTTACAGATTCCAGGTGTCCCTGCCTGTGACAGGAACCAGATAAACCAGATAAACCAGATCATAGCTTGACTCGGCTCTGCCATTACTGTCTTGCCATTTCCGGAAGGATCAGCGCTTTCCCAGCTCTCTCCCACGCCTAGAGCTTCCCCCAGTCCCCTACGGTGTCCACTTTTGGCGCATCTGCCAGTAGAGCTCACCGCACCAGACACTGTAGGCTCTTTGAGCCTCCATCCTCTCGGATGCTTGCATGCACACTGGAAACTCAGACTTTGACAAACAGCGAGATAGACAGAAAACAAACCCTGGTGGTTTGTGCTCAAGACCTCTGATTCACTACTCCAGCATGTCCCCACAGGAGGTCATATAGTCCCAGCCAACACACCAAATGTAAGACTCAGGGGCGTCTTAACTTACCAGAGAGACCCCCTGAAGGGACCAAGCGGAGTTGGGAATTGATGCAAAAAGCAAGAGGATTTTTATTTAATATCCAGCATGCTGAGGCTGCCCTGCACATGGAGACAGAATGACTGCCTCAACATTTTTTAAGCATTTTACTAAATGTCTGACCTCAACATGCTTTCAGAATAAAATGCCTGAACTGAATGATTTATAAAGAACAAACATGCATTTTCTCACAGTTTTGCATGGCAGATCGGAGAGGAGCAGGAGGACGGTGGAACTGATACCTAACATTGCAATCTGGTGTCTGTTTGCAAGATCCTGCCGTGAAAGCCTCATCCTCATAATACACAAAGAGGAAGGGTAGAAGATAAACCGAGAGCCTAGTATAAAAGCATGCAGTCCCATGAAATAGTCGCTTCCATTGTCTCCACACCTCTTAAATCCTCACTTTTAATACTATCAGATATAAAATGTAAGATCGTTTACACACAGTAGAGGTGTGTGTGTGCGTGCGTGCGTGCGTGCGTGTGTGTGTGTGTGTGTGATGTCTACATGTAAGATATTCCATCCCCCAAACCCTGAAAAGTTTTTACTTACTACACCATCAAATTTACAGTTTAAGTCCAAAGTTCCATCTAAATATATGGTTAAGAATCAGTGTGATTCGTCTTGAAGCAGATTTCCTTCCAACTCTGTGCCTATAAAGTCAAATGGCTGACAGGATTTCAGAATAAAGTGATAGGATATGTATAGGAAAGTAATAAAATTTAAAAAAAAACAAAATGAAGAAGAGGCAAAAATTCTAATCTATTTAAAAGAACCCATCATACAGACAGAGCTAAATCTCTCATTCCCTGTGCTGCCATGGAACACTGTGAGTGAGGCATGGAGTGAGGTTCTGACGAATCGGAAGCTTTAGGGAGTGCAGATGCTTCACTGTATGCTTTCTGACCAACCCAGGTTCTTCAGAACAGCACTCTAGTGTCCAACTGCTGTGGGCAGAGATATGAGCCAGTCTCAGTCATGAATACTGAGTCTCAGGAAAAGCCCAGGTCATTATCATGAACCTTTCCCCCTCTTCTTTGAGCTTGTTTCTCTCTCAAGATACCCTGAACTTGTGATAGAATTAGTGATGTCCTATCCAATTTTGAAGATCTTCAGTTTGTGTTTTGGTCACTCTCCCATTGCCTTGATGAACATCTTCCTTCTATCCATATTAATCACTGTATCAAATTTTTACTAGCCCACGCTCTTGATTTTGTCTGCTAAATGGCTTTTGCACAGCTTATCTGAGAAGTTTCTAATTCTCAATCCTGTTTACCTTTTCATTATGAGTTCTCTTTAACTAATTTCTGGCTTTGAATATTTTAGTGTCAGCATTTAAGGGAAGGCACACCATGCTCTAAACTATTTGCTGATGAGAAATTTATTCTACAAAATAGCCTATTTTTCCCCACAAAGTCCTAGAACAGAGAACACGATCAGCCATGTACTTCTACCAGTTTATAACAATGAATTCCTTTGTTCAGGTTCTAATAGCAGGTTCCTCATTATAATTTCAGACATACTCCAGAAGGTCTTTATTGTGCACAATTCTATTCAGTACCATGTAAGTAATCTTGAAGAATGAGGGCGTACTTAGCTCCTTGGTTCTTCTGAAACCTCACCAGAGTTGACTTTAATGTTCTTACCATAGACAAAAGGGTTTCTCTAGCATTCACTATAAAATGCCTCAGCCTCTACCTAGCACCAATTCTAAAGCCACTTCTAGTTAACACCTGACTCCCAGTGCTGTTTACATATTAGTCTATTTTGTGCTACCAAAAGAAAATGCTTTAAACTGTATAATTCATAAAGAACGGAAATTTGTTATTTACAGGTCTAGAGGCTAAGAAGTATAAGGCAAACTTTCAAATCTTTGCTATCTCTCCTTGCCTTCTTTCCTTATAGAAGGCAGAAGAGTAAGCCACGAAAAGTTAAGTACATCAAACCTATTTCAGGGGCTACTTGTTCCTGTTCATGAGATTGGAATTCAAATGTTCCAATAGTCCCTCAAACATCTTGCTTCTATATGTTATTTTATTGATGACAACTGAGTTTTTGAAAGGACAAGCACAATCCTTAACACTGAGTAATCTTTTACTTAAACAAATATAAAGTGAGTTTCTGCCCACTTTTGTATGCTATCATTATTGCTCTGCTGCTTCCTTCATTTATATTATTTTAACTTTGGTTCTGGTAGTTCTTGCCACATTACCACCAAGTTCGGTACAAGAAACTTTTTCTTTGGATGATGAATTGATTTGTGAATTTCTTATTTTAGTTATACACTTCTTTTGGATTTAATTTTGTCCTACAAACCTAGGTGGCTGAGACTTCTGTAATCCCGCTCTACTAAACATTTTTGTGCAGCTGAAATTGAATAGCTGAAAGAAGTCATTTAATGGGGAAAGCTTTCTTCTGGCTTGTGGTTTTAGAGGAATTCCTCTAAGGTCACTTGGCACTACCACTTGAGAAAGACATGATAATGGCAGGTATGTGTCAGTGCAGGCTCTGATATAGGAGCAGGAAGCAGAGAAAAGGGCAAATGAAACCCAAGGGCATCTTTCTACAACGTTCTGATTGGCTTCATCCACCTTGACTCTAGTTTTTAAATGTCTCCCATGAATACAATTGAATTATGAATACACAAAGATGGTCATCAGTGCATTGTTCGGAGTCCACGGGATCCGTTTCTGAAATGATCTCTCAGACATACCCACAAATGTGCTGCACTAAGCTCTGTTTTTTAAATTAATTAATTTATTTTTATTGAAAAGGGAAGTAATACACTTTATGAAAAAACTAAAGATTTACATGGAAAATATTTCAGATAAACATGTTAAAATTGGGAATTTTCATGGAGAACTAAAGAGCAAAGTGGTAAACATGTAAAACTTTGCTACATTAATTGAAATAAGGAACAGAAACATTGTATAATAGAATTGAAGATTTA
>BDUI01000039.1:15070-25425 GCA_002335545.1 Apodemus speciosus | reverse complement strand
TAGGCATAAAGATAATTCTAAGTTTATTGAAGGTGGAATTATAAACATTTTCAGATAACATTGAAAATTTACATGGAAAATATTTCTGGTACAATTCAAGAAATAAATAGACAAACACATTAAAATTGACTATTTCATGGAAAATTTTACATAAAATATGGTTGATGTAAAAAATCCTTCTAAATTGATTGAAGGAATTAGAAACATTTGTGATAGAATCAAAGATTTACATTTGAAACATTTCTGATAAAATGGAGAAAGAATATAGAAAGACATTAAAATTGAAGATTATCATGAAAAATAATGCAAATAAAATGGTAGATATTAAAAATATAAATTAATTAAAAGGGGAATTACAAACATTTTCTGATAAAATTGAAGATTTGTATGATAAATATTTCGTTAGTCTATGTCTTTTTATTGGGGAGTTGAGTCCATTGTTGTTAAGAGATATTAAGAAATAGTGATTGTTGCTTCCTGTTATTTTTGATGGTATTTTTATGTTTGTGTGGGTATCTTCTTTTGGATTTGTTGGAGGAAGATTGCTTTCTTGCTTTTTCTAGGGTGTAGTTTCCTTCCTTGTGTTGGTATTTTCCATCAATTATCCTTTGTAGGGCTGGATTTGTGGACAGATATTGTGCAAATGTTTTTTTTTTTTTATCATGGAATATCTTGGTTTCTCAATCTATGATGATAGAGAGTTTTGCTGGGTATAGTAGCCTGGGCTGGCATTTATGTTCTCTTAGGGTCTATATGAGGTCTGCCCAGGGTATTCTAGCTTTCATCATCTCTGGTGAGAAGTCTGGTATGATTCTAATAGGTCTGCCTTTATAAGTTACTTGCCCTTTTTCCCTTACTGCTTTTAATATTCTTTGTTTAGTGAATTTGGTGTTTTGATTATTATATGCCGGGAGGATTTTCTGTTCTGTTCCAGTCTATTTGGAGTTCTGAAGGCTTCTTGTATGTTCATGGGCATCTCTTTCTCTAGGTTAGGGGAGTTTTCTTCTACAATTTTGTTGAAGATATTTACTGGGCCTTTACGATGTAAATCCTTGTTCTAGTACCTATAATACTTAGGTTTGGTCTTCTCATTGTGTCCTGGAGTCCTGAATGTTTTTGGTTACCAGCTTTATGTACTTTGCATTTTCCTTGACTGTTGAGTCAATGTTTTCTATGGTATCTTCAGCACCTGAGGTTCTTGCTTCTATATCTTGTATTCTGTTGTTGATGCTTACATCTATGACTCCTGAATTCTTTCCAAGGTTTTCTATCTTTAGAGATGTCTCACTTTGTGATTTCTTTRTTGTTTCTACTTCCACTTTTAGATCCTGGATGGTTTTATTCAKTTCCTTCACTTGATTGTGTTTTTCTGTAATTCTTTAAGGGATTTTTGTGTTTCCTCTTTAAAGGCTTTTACCTGTTGACTGATGTTCTCCTGTATTTTTTAAGGGAGTTATTTAAGTCTTTCTTGAAGCCCTCTATTAGCATCATGAGATATGATTTTAAATCCAATTCTTGCTTTTCTGGTGTGTTGGGGGTATCTGGGACTTGCTGTGGTGGGAGAACTGGGTTCTGATGTTGTCATGTGGCCTTGGTTTCTGTTGGTCGGGTTCTTGTACTTGCCTTTCACCATATGGTGCTAGTTGGTATTGTTGTCTCTGGCTGGAGTTTGTTCCTCCTGTGGGCCTGTCAGCCTGTGTTCTTAGTCCTCTGAGCTCAAAAGTGAAAGCACTGCTGGGAGGTCTCTCTCTCCTGGTGGCCTATGCACAGAAGGCTATGGAGTTTCCTGGCTCCCAGGTGCAATTGGCAGCAAGAACACTTCCCTGTGTGCTCCTAGCTGGGTCTCCTCTAGAGAGCTTTTTCTTTTTTCTTTTTTCTTTTTTTTTTTTTTGTTTTTTTTTTTTTTCAAGACATGGTTTCTCTATGTAACCCTGGCTGTCCTGGAACTCACTCTGTGAAATTGTCATCTTCTTAGGATGTTCCCAATTCTTCTATGAGAATCCCATGTATGTTTGGCTATGGGTTTCTTCATCTCTTTCCATTGGTTGCTGGGGGAAGCCCCTCCGAGATCAGTTGTTCTAGGCTCCTATCTGTGCATCCAGGCTGACAGATTGACTTCCTGCTCCAAGATAGTTGAAAGAGGAAGGTAGACCAGCAATGTGTCTGTATAGATCTTCTGAGTACATACTCTTCCCAGCTTCAGATGTTGGTAAGGTTTTCCAGATATACTGGCCCCCAGAGGTGGTAATGGAAACCAGAGTACATACCCCACAGGACCTCAATGAACTTAGAAAAGACTATATCCAGAACAGCATGAAGGATCCATTCTATATAGTAAAACTGTGTGAGACCATTACTTGACTGGATAACTGCAGCTTGAAGACATGCATTCCCCTCCTTAGATTTAATTCAGTTTGAGGCCTGTAATTTCTGCTCTAACCATTATACAGTATAGTGATAAAAGCATCTGACTTCACCTGGGGACAACCAACATGTAGTCCAACTCCACAACAATGGTCAGCAGCAGCTGTGGATGAAAGTCCAAGGATCTAGCAGTTGCTCAGTTCCATGGGGCAAACAGGCAAGAAAGAGTGGTGGCGCATGCCTTTAATCCCAGCACTTGGGAGGCAGAGGCAGGTGGATCTCTGAGTTTGAGGCCAGCCTGTTTTACAGAGTGAGCTCCAGGACATCCAGGGCTATACAGAGAAAAAAATTAGTAGAGCCAATGACTTAACAAATGCTCAATTGAAAGCTCAATTTTGTGAATGTTTTATGATTGGTGTGAAGCATAGTTTTTGGAAAACTGACCCATTTCACAGTTTAGTTTGACTCTCTGGTCCCTAGCTTGAGTGTGATTCCATTCTGCCCTGCTCTGGTCTATGGGAGCAAAATGACAAGCTCGGTATTTTATTTGAAGCAGTAAAGGTCATTGCCAGACTACAGAAGGAGCTATACTTATTTCTGGAGAAATCCAAGGCATATGCATTTACTGCATTTACTACAATTTGGCAAGTGGACACCATGAAAGGCTTTAAGAAATGCAATCCACGAACAAGTAGACTATACATTGAGAGATGAACTAGTTTAGAAGGTATGATTATGGGAAACAAGATTAATGAAAAATTGGATATCCTATAATTTTTGACTGTTGATATTTTNTATCTTCAGCACCTGAGGTTCTTGCTTCTATATCTTGTATTCTGTTGTTGATGCTTACATCTATGACTCCTGAATTCTTTCCAAGGTTTTCTATCTTTAGAGATGTCTCACTTTGTGATTTCTTTATTGTTTCTACTTCCACTTTTAGATCCTGGATGGTTTTATTCATTTCCTTCACTTGATTGTGTTTTTCTGTAATTCTTTAAGGGATTTTTGTGTTTCCTCTTTAAAGGCTTTTACCTGTTGACTGATGTTCTCCTGTATTTTTTAAGGGAGTTATTTAAGTCTTTCTTGAAGCCCTCTATTAGCATCATGAGATATGATTTTAAATCCAATTCTTGCTTTTCTGGTGTGTTGGGGGTATCTGGGACTTGCTGTGGTGGGAGAACTGGGTTCTGATGTTGTCATGTGGCCTTGGTTTCTGTTGGTCGGGTTCTTGTACTTGCCTTTCACCATATGGTGCTAGTTGGTATTGTTGTCTCTGGCTGGAGTTTGTTCCTCCTGTGGGCCTGTCAGCCTGTGTTCTTAGTCCTCTGAGCTCAAAAGTGAAAGCACTGCTGGGAGGTCTCTCTCTCCTGGTGGCCTATGCACAGAAGGCTATGGAGTTTCCTGGCTCCCAGGTGCAATTGGCAGCAAGAACACTTCCCTGTGTGCTCCTAGCTGGGTCTCCTCTAGAGAGCTTTTTCTTTTTTCTTTTTTCTTTTTTTTTTTTTTGTTTTTTTTTTTTTTCAAGACATGGTTTCTCTATGTAACCCTGGCTGTCCTGGAACTCACTCTGTGAAATTGTCATCTTCTTAGGATGTTCCCAATTCTTCTATGAGAATCCCATGTATGTTTGGCTATGGGTTTCTTCATCTCTTTCCATTGGTTGCTGGGGGAAGCCCCTCCGAGATCAGTTGTTCTAGGCTCCTATCTGTGCATCCAGGCTGACAGATTGACTTCCTGCTCCAAGATAGTTGAAAGAGGAAGGTAGACCAGCAATGTGTCTGTATAGATCTTCTGAGTACATACTCTTCCCAGCTTCAGATGTTGGTAAGGTTTTCCAGATATACTGGCCCCCAGAGGTGGTAATGGAAACCAGAGTACATACCCCACAGGACCTCAATGAACTTAGAAAAGACTATATCCAGAACAGCATGAAGGATCCATTCTATATAGTAAAACTGTGTGAGACCATTACTTGACTGGATAACTGCAGCTTGAAGACATGCATTCCCCTCCTTAGATTTAATTCAGTTTGAGGCCTGTAATTTCTGCTCTAACCATTATACAGTATAGTGATAAAAGCATCTGACTTCACCTGGGGACAACCAACATGTAGTCCAACTCCACAACAATGGTCAGCAGCAGCTGTGGATGAAAGTCCAAGGATCTAGCAGTTGCTCAGTTCCATGGGGCAAACAGGCAAGAAAGAGTGGTGGCGCATGCCTTTAATCCCAGCACTTGGGAGGCAGAGGCAGGTGGATCTCTGAGTTTGAGGCCAGCCTGTTTTACAGAGTGAGCTCCAGGACATCCAGGGCTATACAGAGAAAAAAATTAGTAGAGCCAATGACTTAACAAATGCTCAATTGAAAGCTCAATTTTGTGAATGTTTTATGATTGGTGTGAAGCATAGTTTTTGGAAAACTGACCCATTTCACAGTTTAGTTTGACTCTCTGGTCCCTAGCTTGAGTGTGATTCCATTCTGCCCTGCTCTGGTCTATGGGAGCAAAATGACAAGCTCGGTATTTTATTTGAAGCAGTAAAGGTCATTGCCAGACTACAGAAGGAGCTATACTTATTTCTGGAGAAATCCAAGGCATATGCATTTACTGCATTTACTACAATTTGGCAAGTGGACACCGTGAAAGGCTTTAAGAAATGCAATCCACGAACAAGTAGACTATACATTGAGAGATGAACTAGTTTAGAAGGTATGATTATGGGAAACAAGATTAATGAAAAATTGGATATCCTATAATTTTTGACTGTTGATATTTTATAGCTACAAAAAAATGTATACAAATTAAACTTGTGAGAGAAAAGATAAATATGTTAGCTAAATCCCCTGGAGAAAAAGAACAAATTCAAAAGTATTTCTTCTATCAATATTGCTTCTTCGGTTAGGATTAGTTTTATATTTTTCTTGTTTATGCTCTTTCATGTAGCAATTAGCACTAATGAAGAACATTAAGAATCACAGTTCGAGCCTCTAATGCCAGATTTGGTGAACAAATTGTCCTTGGACAGATTTGAGCAGTTCCCTTTAGGAGCTGTTGTGGTACAAATGATCTGAAGAGAACCTTGTAGTTCCTAGTGGTTCCTTAGTGTTCCTTCTTCTGCTTCCATGGTTGCTTTTGAGGAAGAGCAGGTAGAGGCCCTGCATTGCAGCAGCAGCATCCTTGGAAGGAAACAGGTTACCAGTCTTGAGATTGCCGATTTAGTTCTAGGTTTCACAGCCAAAACTGGTTTCTGAGCACAAGGCAGATCGGGCCCTTGATCCTGCCTACCTTAAGACTGTACAGATGTATATTTTTTCTCACATCTTCTATGTTGTAAGCATATGGAGGCATTAGGCTGATTGGTGGTTACCATGGAGCTCACCCCATCCAGAACTTTTGCTTCACCTTCAGATTCCAGATTTCACTGCCAAAAGATATCCTCCAACTGCTCTGCTGCTATGTGAGAAGGCTTTCACTGTTCTTGTTGGAACCACTTTAAGGTTTCTTTTCTTTTATTAAAAACATTCCTTGACAAGTATACACACACACACACACACACACACACACACACATACACACACACACTTCATTTTAATTACTCTCTCCCCCTCCCACCTCTTTCAACTCCTCTTCTCCCTACGAGTTCCTTTCTCACATTCATGTTTATTCTTTGATTGTTTCTTCATTTGTTATTTTGTTTTGTGACCTTCTGTGTTGAACTAGAACTGCTCAGAAAACCATAGATGTGGAATTATCTCTTGGAGCAGTTGCAGGCTCACCAGGGGCAACACACCTGAAGAGAATGTCTCCAGTTCCCGCCAGCAGCCATCAATAGCCAATAGTCCTCCAGAGAAAACTATGGTCCCATGAGCCTCTTCTCTTATCCATGACTGACAGCTGACAAGCTCTGTCTTATACAGGCCCAGACAAATAGAAATGGCTGTTCTCCCTTCATCATTACAATGTCCACATTAATGCCCCAAACAGGGTTTGATGGTCCTTCTTCCTCTCATCTGGGTTTTAAATTCTTTAGACTCTTTACTCTAAGATAGTTCTTGAGTGTTTGAGGGTTTCCTTTTAGGCTAAGTATTAAAAGTAATTTCTTTACAGCCTCTTGAGTGACAGCAAGATTCTGTACTCGCTGCTGATCACTGTAAAGAGAGGTTTCCATAATAAAAGCTGAGAACAATAGTTGTCTACAAATATAAACATGAATATTTGCAATACAATTTGACAGCATGCATTTTGACAGTGTAATAACAACAAGTCTCACCTTCAGGACCTATACCCTTCTCTTCCTCACCTATGGAAATTTTCAGGTTTATAGTTCTGGACACTATTTCCTTCTTATTAAGCAGTTCTCAAAAATTACTCAAGGACATATGGGACATCTGGGGGGGTGGGGAAACCAGAAAAAGGGAAATGAAATGTAAATAAAGAATATATCCAATAAAAAAGATTACTCAAGGAGCAATTAGTTATTCCTATAACAGTCATGTATCTTGACTGACAAGTTGATACTGTTGCCTACAAGGTTCAGAGTTGCTGGTTATATTCTCTCCCAGGAGTCTAGAAGGCAATAGTATATATAGTTCCAGAACTATTTAATGAACCAGCAGGAAGGGAGATCCCAGTTCTCTTTTCATTCCTTAAAAAAAAGTTTGTATATGTTAATATTACCAACTGTGAGTACAAAATGAACATGCATGATTATTCAAAAATAGCATCATAATATGAATACTCTGAAAGATGTAACATGCAGATTAAATTTATTGCATTCATTCTTGTATATGTTAAATTCTTTTATATGGATAACTTCTCGACTCCTTTCATTTTCATGTGCATGATGTTTATGTTAAGCCATATAATTCCAATAAGATACACATAGATACTTACAGCTTTTCAAACTTCTAAAATGGAAAGAAAATCAAGTTAGCTGATTTGCCCGGATCTTTCTGCAATTTTAGCAGTTCTGGCAGTTTTCATTTTCATATATTTGCAAATTGTTCTTCATATACTAAGACATCAATGAACCTTCTAAAACTGCTACTATGATTGACATTTCATATCATTTTACATCAGGGAAGAAGAAAGCATCTATTTTGGTTATTCAAGCATAGATGTCCACTTCTTTTTCAAAGATATTAATAATTCCTATTAAACTATTATGTGTAATTTTGAGCAGGATTAAATAGGTAAAATGTTCTTATGCCATAGTACAGTACAATGAAAAGAACCCAAATAAAACAGAGGAAATAGGAATTGGAGTTTTMTATAGATGAGTTAAGAAGGCTTAACTTCATTTAGCACATACAGACCCACACATCTCATATAAAATCATATACACATATACATAAGTAAATAAGTAAGAAATTCAAAAAGAGAGAAACATTAAGAGAGAAATTCACAAAATAGTCTAATAATGAAAGGTAGCAGGCAAGATGTTTACTTAATTAGTTAGTTAGTTAGCTAGCTAGTTAGTTGCATCATTTAACTTTTTGTTGATTTAGATTTTGATTGCAAAGCACAAAAACCTAACACACATTCAAAGTCATGTTATGAGGAAAAGGGACAATGTTTTGATGTTTCAGAATTATTATGGGAAGCATCACTAAATAGTTTTCAGGCTTAAGTTATCAATGCATGATGGCAAAAATTAAAGTGCAATTTAAGGATGCCTGTTGCCTGGAAACAGGTCAGGAAAGAACTCCTGCAGAGATGAGGAGAAAAGCTGTCTGGGTGACTGGAATTCTTATTCTGTATTTAGTCAAAATAACTTTGACTCAAAGCTTGCTAAGAGGAAATGCATAGAGGATAAAAACTGTGACGCAGAAGTTAGTTGTGAGAATGGCCTCTGGGGGGGGGGGGAAACATTTTTAAATGAACTGAATGCAGCATCCTCAGCTAATGTGGTTTTAAAAAAGACAAGTGAAGGCCTTCATTCTGTGAAGAAAGTGCTTAAAATAACTAGATTTCTTATGGTACAAAGGTATGGGCATGACTCTCCTCTCTTCTCCTGCCTTTTCCCTCCTTCTCATTTCTTCTCTCTCTCTCTCTTCCCCTTTCCAATATTCTCCTCTTCCCTGTTCACCACTCCCAACTCCTCCCCACTCTTCTTCCTTCTTTTCCCTCCTATCCTCGCTTGTATGTTTTATTCTCCTTTTAGGAAAAAAATGTTCTGTAAGTTTCAGCAAAGGCAAGAAAACAGTGATTTTGAATTTGAGAGGTAGATATGTCCCTATTAACACACAAATAGTAAATGTGGAGATGAATAAAAAGTAAGAGAGAGCATCTTCCAGAACAGCATGATAGGGCTTAACATGAATACAGTTAGGATTTTTAAGGAAAAGAAATAGAAGATATGTAAGTCAACTGAAATGAAAATGGCTAAAAATATGAGGAATTGTGTGAGGGTGGACCAGGAGGGGGATAATTACTGGACTGTAAAAAAATAAAAGTAGTAAAAATATATCTGATATATCTTTCCCACAAAATTATATGTGTAGGTTTGTCATTTAGAAATCCCTTGTCTAACACAAAAAAGAAACTTTAAAATTCAGACAGAAGAAGAAAAGCATATATTTGATTGGGTGATATGAGAAATAAAGAATTCTCACAATCTGTGGGAACTACTTAAAAATGAATAATATCTTTAAGAATCTAAAGTTAAGGAGGGAGCCCTGTGATCTGAGGTCGCCACCATCTTGGCTTCTGTGACCAAGCAGCCAGTTCAGCCAGGTACGCAGTGAACAACAGAGTGAAAGATCACATGGGACACAGTCCGACTGGGTTCCTTCTGCATGTTGGAGCTGGGCAGCTCTACAGCTGTCTGGGCAGGTATCCTATAAGGGAGCGTCTGACCTGCAGGGAGTCCTGCGCTTAGAGGGAGTCCTACTCTCAGAGACCAGTGCCACATCTGACACTGGGAAGATCCCACTTCCTGATACTATCTAGAGAACTAGCAGGAGCAGTTTAATCGCCACTGCCCCATCCATCGGATGTGGTAGACCTGGGCCACATCTGACACAGGGAAGATTCTGCTTCCTGATACTCTCTGGAGAACTGGCAGGAGCAGGTTATTTGACCTGTGCCCCTTCTGACAGTGAAGAGCCTACTTTCTGATACTCTCTAGAGAATGGGCAGGAGCATGACATTCAAGAACTGGCAGGAACAGGTCATTTGAGAACTGGCACCAGTAGGTGCTTTCAAACTGGTAGAAGCGGGGCATTCGAGAACCAGCACCAGCAGAGCATTTGAAATTCGGCAGCAGCAGAACATTTGAGAAATAGCAGCCTGCAGGGCATTCAACCCTTGCCAAGTCTGCCTCAGGAAAGACCCCATCACCTGATACTTCCTGGAGAACCAGTTGTTTGCAGGGCATTGGAGAGAAAACAAATCCCAGGAATACAGAAACACAGTCCAGTAGGACAGAGAAGATAGAAACAGCAAGTCCAGCCAACGCTGGAGATAACAAAATGGCCAAAGGCAAATGCAAGATCATTACCAACATTAACCAAGGCAACATGGCACCATCAAAACCCAGTTCTCCACAACAGCAAATCCTGCATACTACATCACATCAGAAAAAGCAAGAGCTAGATTTAAAATCATATCTCATATTGTTGATGGAGGACTTCAGGAAGGACATAAATAATTCCCTTAAAGAAATACAGGAGATCATGGGTCAACAGGTAGAAACACAAAAATCCCTTAAAGAATGACATGAGAATATGGATCAAAAGGTAGAAGCCCTTAAAGAGGAAACACAAAAATCTCTTAAAGAAATACGGGAGAACATGTGTCAACAGGTAGAAGCCGTTAAAGAGGCAATACAAAAATCCCATAGGGAATTATGGGAGAACCGCATCAACATGCAGAAGCCTTTAAAGAGGAATCACAAAAATCCCTGAAAGAAACACAGGAGAACATGGGTCAACAGGTAGAAGCCCTTAAAGAGGAATCACAAAAATTCCTTAAAGAATTTCATGAAAAAA
>BDUI01000038.1:1105892-1119700 GCA_002335545.1 Apodemus speciosus | reverse complement strand
TCCGTACCGAAAAGAGTTTCTGTTTTCTTGCTCTTTGGAGATAGTCTTATGTAGCTCAGGCTGCCTCAGAGTTGCTGTGCAATAAAGGATAACCTTCGACTTCCAGTCCTTCTAGGACTGCAGGTGTGCGTCGCCATGCCTGGCCTTCAAGGACAGTTCCTCCTGAGGACACAAGGCTTTCACACCATCATGGAGTTGAAAAACAAACACAAAACACAAAACCAAACTCAACATAAGGGCATCCTGTAACGTGATGTTCTAATGCCGTGGAATTGAGAATCTGAACTGGTGCCGAGGCCAGGGCGGAGCACAGCAGGGAGCCGCCTTGTGTGGTCTTACACTTGTTGGGTTTGTGAGCTGAATGGCACCTTGGGGTTTTCTAGCCTAAATCAAACCACTAGGAAGGATTAGCCGGAAGTGCTCAAGGTCTTGCTCGGACCTCAAAGGTGGCACCATCTTTTGGTTCAAAAATCACGGGCAGGCCGGGCTGCTGCATCGCCTTTTGGATTACGTCAGGCAGAGCTACTTCACGTAATTGATCATTTTGTCAATTCCCAGTGTCTATTCTGAACGCCATGGAGGCTGTGAGAAGCGATCTCAGTATTCTAGCAGTTCCAACGAACTAGAGAGCCCTTCAGTTTTTGTACAATAGAAACCAAGCAGAGCCTTACAAGAGGACAAGCCCATTGTCTGACAAGGGACGCGGGCATCTGAACACAAGTGGGACTTATTCAGAGGCTTGCAGGAGTGGCCAGCTGACAGGTGTCTCCAACGGACCCCGCGTCTTTGAGTTTCCGTGTTCGCCTGTGTGTTTCAGTGCTTTTTATATATAAAATATGCTTAATGATGTCTTCTTTTCTTCATGAAAGAATGAAGTTCTTTAAGGATTTTCCTTCCCACCTCCAACCATTACAAAGTTAGATTTCGGTTATTTCATTTAAAGGTCACTGTGGCTTGAATAATTTTCATGAGTCTGTGTCTCGTAATTAAAGATATTTCTCACCCTGGTCTGCCCCTTCATCTGGCTTCTGGTAGTTTCCCCCTAAAAGGACTTAAGACATGCCCCACCCCCATCCCCCTTAGCCTCCTGCCTTCTGAGACAACTAGGTGCAGGCTGGGCCTCGCCCTCCCTGCCGCTCTTTCTAGCTATCCTGCACAGGCCTGGTGGCCCCTGTTCAGTGAGAAGCACCTCCCGCACCCACCCACGCCAAGCTGCGCCTCCATTTCTGTGTCAGGCTGGAGCTGTCCAAGAGCAGCTCAGTCCAGCTTGTGGTCAGACCTAGGGGATGGCCTGGAGCCAGCTGCTAAGAGCACTGACAAGAACTCTCTCTCAGACCTCCCCCATCAACAGTCTGACACCCGACACCCTGCCTCCTCCAGTTTTGGTCCCCCCCCCCACCTTCCTTCCCCTTCACTCTAGCTAACATTGGGCCACTATTATTATTATTACTACCAACTATTATCAAAATAAGTCATCACCAAGTCTGTGTTCCTAGCATGCAGTGAGTGGATCAAAGCATTCTATCACACCCAACAGGTTTTTCTTTCTTGGCTGCTGACAGCCCACAGGATAAACTAATGAAATGGAAAGAAATCCTTAGAGACATTTTCGGTGCACAGAGCAGGATTAAGCCTCCTCAAGCCAACAGCAAACGGGAGGGGCAGGGGAGACGTTCTTTTGCAGGCAGATCCATGTCGTTCCTGTGCACGCACACGTGCATGCGCCACTGGGAAACCATTCATGAAGATGACTGCTCCGGGGAACGGGATTTTCCATGTTCTGGGCTGGTTTCCTGCAGGGACTGTTCCCACCTGCCCTCCCACAGCCCTCTGCCTCYGTAGCCCCGCCATGTCTTTCACTGATGATAGATGAAGGACTTCCCACTTGGTTTTATTTCATGTCATAGAAGGCTCGAGGGTGAAGACTCAGAAAACTCGGGGTTTGAGTCAGATCCCCAAGCCCTGGTCCTCAGTAAACTCCATGACTTTAGTCAAGATGCATGGGAAACCCAATCTCTCTCTCTCTCTCTCTCTCTCTCTCTCTCTCTCTCTCTCTCTCCCCCCTCCATCCTCCCTCTCTCCCTCCTTTTTTAAACATTACTGTTGCCACTACATGAATTTTGTCACAAGTTGTTAGTTTTTNTCTCTCTCTCTCCTCTCTCTCTCTCTCTGTCTTCTTCGGTGTAAACTGAGGAATGTCCCTCTGGGTCAGTTTCCTCCTTGAATTCCATCCCTGATCCTTTCTAGCAGTTTTCCTAAAAATCAAAATGAACAGGGAAAAGTATGTTACCTTTATCTGTCTTTGGTGGGCAGAATGCATTTGCCAGCCGCCTGGACAACCAGATATCAACCRTGATCGTTCTCAGAGCTCTGGAAGTTTGTCATGAAGCAAAGTATTATATATAGATTCAGACGGCCTAGAAAGAACTCTTAGCTTCCTAAGCAAGTGGCTTAGCCCTTGTAATAGTCTGGCYTCCCTTGCTATTGCAAAACAGCTGAAGAAGGATAAATTATAAAGAAATGAGGTTGTTCCCAGTCTGAAAGTGTAAGGCATAGAGAGCCAGCTCTTGTCATTCTTCCTCCGACAAGGGCTTCATGACCTTAGCATCACAGTGATAGGAACACACAGACATGAGGTCACATGGTGAGACAGGAAGCCAGAAAAAGACGTATTTAATTTTTTAATTTTTTATTTTAGGTGTGTGGTTGTTTTGCCTGCATGTATACCACTCTGTGTACCACCTGGGCACAGTGCCCACCGAGGTCAGGAGAGGGCACATCCTGGCACTGGAGTTACAGCTGGTTGTGAGCAGCCACGTGGGTGCCAGGAACCAAACCCAGGTGACCTGCGGGAGCAGCCAGCGCTTCACTGCCACACCAACACTGCCATCCCCAGGGGCCTGTTTTGTTCCTTTTTTGGCAACTCTCTTTCCTGTGAATTTCCTCTTCACGACCCGCATTACTCCCTTCCTCAGCAATTGTCATTAATGATCTAACCACCTGCTTGTCACCTCTATCTCAAAGGGTTCGCTCACAGAGAAACACCACAAACTCTTCTCAGGAGCATCCTCCTCCGTTTCCAGTCCTAGCGTCAGCTCCTCCGGTATCTCTTTGCTGATACTAGCAGGATTCGGGGTCCACTCTTTGGCACTGGGTTCTCGAATTCAAGGGCCCTCCCCTCAGGTTTTGTTGAGTTTTCTGAGACCCTCCCCCACCCACCCCTTTCCCATGTGGCAGCTCGCCCTGGGCTTTCTGGCATCTTTCATTCCTTCCACAAGCTGACTCTTTTGTCCACTCTGCAAAGGAGGACATTCACCTCTTGCATAAATCTGCTTATTGCTCCCAGGCACACCCATTAGAAAGCCTCAGTCCTTACAGAAAGGGGGCAGCCCCTCTCCACATTTGCCCTGAGATACTCTCTGCCTTCTGTTCTCCTTGGCCAGGATAGACTCCGAGGCTTCCTTGGCATTGTTTGTCTTTTTGTCCTGCAGTGAGGAAAGATTTTTACCGAGCTGCAGTAATTGTCAGCTTGCCGCTCTGTTTACAGAGGTGAAGTTAAAGGGGTGCTCTTGGGCTCCTCTCATCTTTCTTGTGTGTTTTGGAACATGCCTTTATGCTCATTAAAAAATAACAAGGAAGTACGATTTTCAAAGAGGCCGTGAGTTCATTTTGATCTTTGCTGGTCCAGTTACTTATTTATTTTGGAATGGTCTTATGTAGGGTCTAGCAAGTCAGCTTCAGACTTGCTATGTCCGTTTACCTTTCAAGTACTGGGATTACAGGTGTGTGTTAGCATGTTCAGTTGGCGTGGTGATGGGGACTGAAGGCTTTGTGCATGCTAGGCAAGAGCTGAGCTGCACCCCACCCCCGTGATCCCAACTGTCCAAACTGCCCACAAGTCAGTAGGCTGCCAGGCAACCGAAGGCTCCTTCAGTTACATGTTCTGCATTTCCCCGCTAGAAGTAACTTTAGCTAAGCCCCATACCCTTGTCCTTAGTAACTGTCTTCATGAAAGTCTCATATTGCTCTCTGAGAAAGCAGCCCTGTGAGCAGATTGCTGAGTAGGACATTATGGCCAGCAAAGCCTAGGACAGGAAATTGAGAACATTTACCAGAGACTTCCTCAAGAGTCCAGGCATGTGTTTTCCCCAGTTCCCCTCTGTGTGTGTGTGTGTCTGTGTGTGTGTGTGTGTGTGTGTGTGTGTGTGTGTGTGTGTGTGTGCGCGCGCGCGCGCGCGCGCACATACCCCACCTGCTTTTGGTATGCCCATGCTCTGGTCTAAGTGTTGAGGGCAGAAGACATCCTCTAGTCTTAGAACTTAGTCTTGTGCCTTTTTTGAGACATGGTCTTTTCACATAAGTACTTCAGGCTAACTGACCGGGGAGCTGCCAGGCATCCTCCTGCCTCTGCTTTTCTGCTCCAATAGGAGCCTGCAATGGACTCCTGAGGTCTGAATTCAGGTTCCCACACTTGCACAGAGAATTAAGTTACCTACGGAGCTGATCCCCCAACACACACTTTATGATTGCTAAAGACTGGATGGAGAAAAGAAAGTCCTGGAATTAGCCACTGAAAGGTTAATGCGGAGAATAGCCCCGCTGCTGAGCAGTGGGCTTACTTGATGTGATTTTTTATGGATGTAACTTTAGACTAAATTCATCAATAGGAATGTTTCCTTACAGGTTGTGTAGTGTTTAGGAATGTTTCTGTAATCTATTAAATTATACCCATAACAGGACTGAAATGTAGAGATGAAACAGCCTTGGATCTTGCCATGTGTAGCATGTGTCTATCAAAGAGCCCAGGCTTTAAGTACAGTTAGAAAGGAAAGACTATTCCCCTTGAAGCTCTGTGGAACTGCTGGGGTGGAGGTCTAGAAATATTTTTATAGAATTACTGAAAGACTTGAGGATAATGAAGCCGTTAGGCTGTGTTCTGAGCAGGCTGTTCACATGATGGTTTCAGAAGTGGGCTTAAATCAACCCCTGTAAGCTTCTGAAGCCAACCTTATATTCTTTCCGCTCACTGTGGGTTTCTTCCTTCCAAACCCTTGCCAAGAGGCAGGCCTTAGGTTTCGTGTCTATGCCGTCATGCACACAGTTGGGAAGTGTGCCTACATTCATGTGCACGTGTCTGTAGCCTTAAGTGGAATGGCCTTATAGAGTGGCCCTTGCAGCCTGTAGAAGAAACTCAGTCTCTCCATAGAGTTTGCATCCGCCCAGCTCTCTTCCAGCATGCAACAGAGAGTAGATCTCAGGTCTCAAAGCAGGGGTCCTGAGCCCATGGCCTGCACTTCTACAAAATGAACATTCCAAAGTCTGGCCAGATTACCGTAATTAAGAGGAGGATTAACAATGGTGTGTGTAGCATCCCTGGTGCTTATTAGGTGCTCCAGATGTAGGTGCTGTAGTTGTACGTGCTCCAGACGCAGGTGCTCCAGATGCAGGTGCAAGTGATCCTGACCTTACTCTAGAGGATGCAGTGAGACTGGGAGAGCAGGAATGGAAGCCTGGGATGACCCCCTCTCCCTCACACAAACCAAGTGCCCTCAAGCAGCTCATCTGATTGGCACAAGCCTCTGCTTTCTGCCCAGTCCAATAAGCAAGAGTTCCAACTTCAAGAACTTGGTGAGAATTAAAAGGCAGTGTGTTCAGAGCATTCATTGTGTGCACGGTAACATCTGTGCAGACTCCTGCGGCTTCATGTGCCTTCGCCCTCAAGCAACAACAAGTAACAGCAGCAACAACAAACATTCTCCCCCAGTTCGACCGTAGAGATGCCTTTAGGGGTACTTAAGGCCATTCTCAGTCTCTGGTGTATTGAGGCTGAGAAAGACTCAGGATCTCCTCCCAAGAGCATCCCATGTAGTTCTTGACATGCTCGAATGACTGTGGTCCCACAGAAATGTAGCAGAAAGAAGGTTCCGCTGGGCTGGAGTTGCCTGCGATTTGTAGGTCTTGCTCTTCGGCTTAGTGTCCTGGATTATGCAGAATAAAAGCAGACCCCAACATTCACAAAGGTCCGTTTCGGTAAACAGGGAAGCGACCGACAGCCAGCAACTTCTGTGGTGGTGAGGATCTTGGGCCGCAAGGGGTCCCAGTGAGCCCCGCACCTCCCCAGCAGACAAAAAGCCAGGCATCACCTCATGCTTCTTAGCCTGTAGAGTGTTTGTGTTTATTTGGGGGGCGTTGGGACTCATTATGCAGCCAAGGCTGGACTGAAACTCCTGGGCCTCCTCCTTAGCCTCTCAAGCCTGGTTTCCTGATGCGTGCCATTGTGTCGAGCTCAAACTACAAGTTATCCGGGGTGTGCTCAGGTAATCTGATTCTAATTGGACACCAATTACAGGCATGAATTAGAAGCATACGTCTCTGCTGTGGTGACATTTGCAACAAGACTGTGACAAAGTCTTAATAAAGACCAAAATGTGAGACGTGTACAAAGAACAGCTCTGTGTCGAGTCTGTCTTGTTCTCCTCAGCCTCTTACATCGCACAGTTTGGGAATGAATTGATCCTGGGATGTGTTCCCGGTGTAGCCCACGTCAGCTGGCTCACAGGCCCACCATCTACCAGTAATAGGATCAGGGCTCATTTCTCATCTGGTAGAACCACTGTGGGGCATCTGAGTCCTACATCAGTTCCTGTTGGGCACTCTGGCCTTGATGACAGGTTGAGGGTAGCCATGTGGCCCAGGCCAGGCCAGGGTTGCACTGTGCTTTTTATTTTTTTTTTTCGGGGGGAGGAGGGGGTTAGAAGCTGTCATCAGCTAACTATCCTGACATCCCCTACACCCTAGTTTAGAACCTACCAGTGTGGGGAAAAAATAGTCTAAATAGCATGGGATAAGGAGCTGCTCTATCTGCTCCTGCTCAGACGAGTATCAGTTAAACTAATACATATATGGCTGAGGACTTCTGTGTGTCACAGAGTTGCAGTTCTCTTGTAGAGGCCTCTGGTGTTTCAATTGTCTGGTGTTTGAGTATGTGGGGCACTTTCTAGGATGGCAGCTTAGCCTGCAATACTAGGACCCCTGTCTTTAATGAGCTCTAATATCCATGCACCCAGTTATACACACCCAGTTACAGCCACAGAGCACTGGTTTGCATACTCAGTGGGCAGTGTCTACCTGCTCTCACGGGTAGAGCAAAACAAGCGCAAATGAAGTATTTGGCCAAAGCAAATGGTGTACTCGAGTAAATGAATATGTCACTGCAGATTATGTGTGCGTGCGTGTGTGTGTGTGTGTGTGTGTGTGTGTGTGCGCGTGTGTATGCGCGCGTGCGCGTGTGAATGACAATATCACTGCAGATTGTGTGTGTGTGTAAATGACGATCTAGCTGCAGGTGTATCCCGGTACATCCATGCTCACGTGTGTATATTATGTGTATATGTTTTGAATGATTGCCAAGTTCAAGTCTGTGTCGTAGAGGCTGTTTTCAGCAGTCCCTGTTCTCTTCAGGTCCATTGACTTCCGTGTCTGACAGATGCAATTTGTAGTTAGATGGTCTGCAGAGGAGGATTATAGCCACCGTCCCTGTGGCTTCCAACCCCCGGCAGACAAGTGTATGAGACGGAACACATCTTTCATTTAGCATCTTTTCTTCCCCTCATTGCCATCTCAATTCGAGAACAGTTTTAAGTCTCATTAGAGGAGTCTTAATTTAAAAATTACTTTGGGATCTAGCAAGTGAAATTGAAGAGGCAATGCCTTTGATTCTGAACTGAGTTTTCATTACTCAGTTACTCTTCAAATTATACTGATTTCAGGTGTGATTTTTCCCCTAAATAGATTGGGTGGCCCAAAGGCTGTCTAGACCAATGGTTATCTGCAGCTCCGTCTCCCTCTCATCCACCTGACCCTAAGGACGCCTCACCTCTACCTGCTGCATGCCTGTCTAGAGTCTCCACGCCACCTCCTGTTCTTTCCCTCCTCAGTCCCAGCCGTGAGCATGGCAGTTTCGATGACCCTGGCAGCCTTTGTAGCCACACGACGCTGCTCAGCCGTGCCCTGCATGAATTGACTGGCATCCTCTATTAGCGCCCACCCTGGGACCACACCACTCCCTGGTTCCTTGATCTGAAGTGTCCTGGAACATGCTGCTGTCCTCTCCTCAGCTTCCTTCCTGTGAGGGGTGGCATCTGCTAGCTGAAGGCTGGTGATGTTTTCCATCCTGGTCCATGCTTTTCCATAGCTTTCCAAGACGCACACGCTCCCCTCACTCACTAATTCACATACGTGTGGTGCTGTGGTCCCAGCATTTCGTAGGGGCTCCTTCACTTTGTGAGGTTGGCTAAATGCAACATAAAACATCGTTGTAGCTTGCTTGGAATCATCAGTGCTATTGTAATTGAAATGTGCACTCTTGCATCTCATACCCGGCTCCTTGGGAGGGCAGATTTAGAAAATGTAAAGACAGAAGCCTCTAAGTCCTGCTTGATCTTTCGTTTCTTCTTCAGAACCCACAGAGGCCTCTTGTCCATTCATCTCTCTCCAGCTGGACTGTAATCTATTTGAGGCCAGAGGGTTTCTTATCTCTGGCCCTAGTACCTCCCAGGGAACTAGAAAAGAAATCAACAAATATTTGTGAAAGCTGTGTGTGGACTGCTCTGTTGGGCTGGCCTGTGTGCCCCACCTCCATCCGTGACGAAGGCAGCTCCCAATAGGACTGAACTTGGACATAGAGCCTTTACCAAGGTGATTAAGATTCAGTGAGAGCAAAGGTGGAGACTCCCTCCGGTAGGACTAGTGTCTTTATAAAAAGAGAAAGAGACAACAGGAACATCTCTGCATGGCAGAGGAGGGCACAAGACATTGATCACCTGCAAGCTAAGGAGAGGCCTCTGGAGAAACCAAACCTGCTGGCCCCTTGAACGCGGACGCCCAGGCTCCAGGTCTGTGTGCAGCTGAATTCCTGTTGGTTTGCACCACCACATGTGTTGTGGCAGTAAAGGCTAGGTAGTACAGTCACCAGCTGTCCACGTACCTTGTTCTGTAAGATTGGAAGGCTAAGAAAATGCGGTGGCTAAAGGGAATTTGGAGAAGATCTGTGGCTTCCTATTTAACGTTAGTCCTCAGTGGTGGACAGCTGAATCCTAGCCCTCATCTCTCGTGTGCCACTGTCAAGTGGGCAGCATGTCCCGGGCAAGTATCCCCGTCCACCGCCACGTGCAGGGCAGAGAGAATGTTGTCTTTTTCTAAGATTCTTGGCCCCCGGGAAATTATCTTAGCCTGACCAACACTGTATGACCTTGATGGTTCTGTATTCTCATAAATAATAGCAATTATCAAAAGGAGACCAAGCTAGAGGAGTCTGCGTGCTGGCCTTAGACCTTTTGCTGACTAGCCGTGTTTACTTGCGTATGTAACCCGACCTTTGGGTGCCCATGGCTGTGTTTCTTAAAATAATCTGTGTTGCTGTAATGGGCAGTTACTTTTTCCCTTCTCGGAAACTGACCCAGCCTTGCAAGTGGAAATCCTTCTTCTCCAACCCAAGCATTCATCTGTGAACCTCTAGGTAATGTCTCTGTCAAACCAGGCCCTCCCATCTTAACCACTGAGCCATCTCTCCAGCCCGAGATTTATTGTGTGTGTGTGTGTGTGTGTGTGTGTGTGTGTGTGTGTGTGTGTGTATGTGTATTTTATATGTGTGTGTGTGTATGTGTATAAAATGTGCACTCTTGCACCTCATACCTGGCTCATACACACACACACACACACACACACACACACACACACACACACACACACACACACNAGAAAAGGGCATCAGATCCCATTACAGATGGTTATGGCCACCATGTGGTTGCTGGGAATTGAACTCAAGCCTGCAAGAGTAGTCAGTGCTCTTAACCGCTGAGCCATCTCTCCAGCCCTCTGGTTTGTTTTTTGACTCTGGGGACAGACTAGGTTTAGTGGTAGCAGGTAGACAAGGAGTGGTGTGTACTGAGTGTGGACTATGCTGACAGGTTCGTGTGTTTTGCACATTTAACTTAAGCTGGCTGTGCTGAAAGGTAGAGCCTTTCGGAGGTGAAGCCTTGGAGGAAATGGGGTACTAGGTAGCAAGCGTGAGGCTTTATAGCTCAGTCCCATTTCCTGTCATTTCTCTGCTTCCTGTCCAGTCAAAACGAGAGGACCCAGATGTATCCTACCTCCAGCCATGTCTTCTCCCTGCCACAGTAGGCTGTGCCCCTCAAACCGTGAGCCAAGACGAACCCTTCTTGCCAGGCATTCAGTCATGGCAGCAAGAAAGCAGATGTTACAGGAGCTTTCCCAAGGTGTTTTCACCAGAGAGGAGTCACCACTGAAACAGAACAGGGCTCAGTGAATGCCCTTGGAAAGGCACCACTGGCCATGGTGTCCCCAGCTACACACGCCTCGTAGGATCCAGAGATCCACAGCTGAGCTATTGTTCTATCAACACTTGCTCCAGACACTATCTAGGACCCTAAACGCATAGCTTTTTTTAGGGGAGGGGGACTTTGAGATTGAACCTAGGGCCTCGTGCATACTTAGTTCATACTTTACTCCTGCCGCCCCCCCACAATCCTGTTGTTATATGTATGTATCTGTGTGTGTAATCCTGTGTGAGTGTGTACAGGTATACATCTATGCATGTGCTTAGAGAAGCTAAGAGTTTTCCTCAGACACCATCCACTTTGTCACTGGCCTTGAAGTCACCAAGTAGGCTAAGAGGGCTGACATCAGCACAGCTTTCTTGACACCAGTTCTGGAGGTGAAACTCTGGTTTTTGTGCTTGCAAGTCCAATTGCAAGACTGAGCCATCTCCCCGGACCCTGCAATACAATTTTAAAATGTGCTTGTGAACGCAAAGGCTGTGGCCTGCTGTTGGAACTCAAGCAGTTATTTGGAAAACCCGGTATCTAAATAGCTAGGTTCTATCGCAGACTCTAAGGACCTTTGACAAGATATAAGCTGTTGTCATTACCCATTGTGGATTCAGATGTCCCCCATTGTCTCCAGCCTTTGAATGCTTGGTTTCCAGTTAGTGGCACAGAATGGAGAGACTTAGGAGGTGTGCCCTGGTTGGAGGAGGAGGCAGGTGGTGTCAGTGGAGGCAGGCTTCGAGAGTGTAAAAATAAACACTTTTTTGAGTTCACGCTCTGCTTTGTGTTTGTAGTATAGGATGTGAGCCTCAACTTCTGCTCCAGGCACCATGGCTGCCTGCTTCTTACTATAGTAGTAATAATAGACTCGAGTTGGAACTATAAGCCCAATAAACCCCTCCTTGGGCACGTTTCCCTGATCATGGTATTTGATACAGCAACAAACAAGTAACCAATACACCATCATTGATGGAAATTATTGTGCCATTCACAGGAGGGGGAGGAAGAGAAGTCTTGGATGTGTTTGGTTTGATGTCCATACCTGTGTGTCATCCTGTTGAGGGAGAGCCTTCCATTGGGTTGGTGAGCCCTGGTCACCTCATGGTGCGAATGGTCTTTATTTGCTGAAACTGAGCAGGGCATACGCAGCCTGTCCCCGTGGGTGGAGGCTCGTGGGGACCCCTGGTCTTGTGAGCTCATCGGTTCTCCTCTCATTGCTTTGGCTTGCTGTTTCCCGTAGCCAGGGATGATGTGGAAAGACAAGCCAGGGTCTGGCTATCCTTGGAGAGCAAGGCAGTGTCTGGAGAGATTGAAGCTGGCTTCTCCGGGAGCTGGCAGCCTTGTTTATCCTGGGTTCCAGGAGTATGCACGGGGCAGTTTCCCTGAGCTGGACTCTTGTGGGGACCTTGCTGCGTGTATGCTCCATCAAGGGGAAGTGTTCAGAAGTGAAGGAGTGGCGTCCATTCCAGTCCACTCACTAGATGTCAGATTTCTATTACACGCGCCGAGTGAGCCTCAAAATTCTTCCATGACTGAAAAACAGCATTGACATAGATTTTGTTGAATCAATGTTAATTTAGAGCTGGGAGAAACACAAAAAGTCACAAGAATTTCTTTGACAATTCAAGCATGTTTTATGTAGTCCCTCTGAACCTGCGTTTATTGATACCATTAGTGTGATATTTAGACTCCATCTTGAACAAGCCCGTTGACAAAGATTATAAAAATGTCAATCTCTCCCCAGAGAAGTTTTTTTTTTAAATTTCATAACCTGAGAGTTCATTTACAAATGTAGGTTAAAATGAACTTATATGATTTTAAATTAACTTTGGCAGGAAAAAAAAAGAAATCAAAAGCTTACAGCAAAAACTTTGAAAATGTCTTTGCCAAAGCACATTGGTCAGTCATCCAAACTTTAAATGCTTGTCTAGACAAAAGCCATCCCAGTCCATCACATCTTGAAGGAAAACAGTTGACAAAGTAATTGGTTTGGAAATTATTATTCAAAACACACCAGGCATTTTGCTCCTGAAGAAAATATTGTCCCTGTAACATTCCAGGATTTTGAAAATGAGCAGACCTCGCTCACTGCGATTTCTGTTTGCAGTGATGTACCGGCTAACCTATATCATCACCAACCCAAGACAGGGCTCAGTGTACTCGCACCCTTGGAGCTGTGTGGAGAAAGAGAATCCTTCCTCTGCAGATTGTGTCAGAGACGGGGATACTTGGTAAAGCCTGTCAGATCGGTGGCCCATTTGTTACCTTGAGTTAAACCAGGAGCCTTCATACCTCAGTCTCTCTAAATACTAAGTGGTAGTGGTCTCTTAAATAACTAAAAATGGTGCAGTTTAACTGCAAAGCAAAACAAAACAGTATCCCTGCAGTAGGTGTCTACTATGCATGTGTACATATTCTCAGATTTGAGAAGCCACGTTTTCAGGTGAGGGATGCTTAATCTGTGTGGGTTTATAAACAGTAGAGTTTCGATCCATGAGCCTTGTCTGGTGCATCGGGCAGCCGGCTTCCATACATACCACCGGCCAGATCGTATGTGAGGTCTGAAGAGCAGCCTAGTGCGTTGCCGGAAGGAGGAAGGAGCACCGCTTGAGACACTCACCGCTCACGAAGCTCAGCGTGCGGGCCTGCTGGGCGGGGTGGCAGGTCGCTCCTGCATCGACCTGACGTCGCTCCTGACTTTGAACTTAGGCATTTTTTGTGTTTACTTTAAAACACACTTAGCGTGCAGTTCACACAGGTGTTCATGACAACTGGAGCTGGACGGGAAGCCGGACAGTTGACCCTGAAGCTGGAAAGTTTCCTCAGAGCCCTTGCCCCAACCGTGGCCCTCCCTACCATCTGCTTAAGAGTCGTACCGAAGCCGGGCGGTGGTGGCGCACGCCTGTAGTCCCAGCACTCTGGGAGGCAGAGGCAGGCGGATTTCTGAGTTCGGGGCCAGCCTGGTCTACAGAGTGACTTCCAGGACAGCAATGGCTACACAGAGAAACCCTGTTTCCAAAAAACCAAATCCAAAAAACCAAAAAAAAAAAAAAAAAAAAAAAAAAGAATCGTACCGATGCAAAGGGCCGCATGTTGATGGCTGTGTTCGGTTAATTTGTCTAACGGACCCACCGTGCTCCCCAAAGCACTTTCAGTAGCTTACAAAAACTGCCGTGCAACTAGAGGTTTTTCACAAAGGACGTATGGAAACCATAACAGAGAGAAGCAGCAGGAAATTAAGATGACATGGGGGGACACAGAATGAATATGTAAAGTTGACATATATGTTCCATGTATTTTTGGGGGGGCGTGGTTGGGGTTTTTTGTTTTTTTCCAAGACAGGGTTTCTCTGTGCAGTTATGGCTATCCTAGAACTCACTCTGTAGACCAGGCTGGCCTCAAACTCAGAAATCCTCCTGCCTCTGCCTCCCAAGTGCTGGGATTAAAGGCGTGCACCACCAC
>BDUI01000038.1:1037230-1104768 GCA_002335545.1 Apodemus speciosus | reverse complement strand
CTTCTGAGTCTGCATTAGAGCCGCAGGATCTGGAGTTGATCCACCTGCACACACACACACACACACACACACACACACACACACACACACACAGGGCCCTGCTTCAGGCAGTGAGGAACACATGCATACCTGTGTCCCAGCTAAGCCACGTGGCCACTGCAGGAAGGACTGAGCAGAGGAGTTGGTGCACAGGTTACCTGAGTGTGTAAGAGAGCAGGAGAGTGGGCTCACAATGAAGAGGGCGTCCATTGCCAGCAGGGATGCTTCCTGCCCTTCACCCCCTTCTCCGTGTACGTTTTAGAAAGTGACACTGTGCAGATGGAAAAGGCCTCTTGTGAGAGACCTCTGAAATAAGACACGCTGAATATGTCCTTACGTTGAGTTACTTTATGTTTGTCTTCATTGATGAAAGTTACCTGCATGTAAAAATCAGGTATTTTCAAGACTTTCAGGGTCCTGGCTCTATCCTGGACTGCTGTTGGTTACTGTTGGTTTGTTGTACTCTCTCTCCCTGAGTGCCAGGCCCTGAGCTGCTGCTGCTGCTGCCGCTGCCACCACCACTACCTTTACCCATTTCCAGAAGACACCATGAGCTTAGCACTATCCTGGGAGCCAAGCTTTCTCTTCCCTTCTCTTGAAACCTCTTAAAGGACAGAGATGACAAAGAACACGAAGTCAGAATTATTCTGTTCTGAAAGCAGAAGGCAGCTGGGGAACAAGAGTTCTTTCGTTCTCCCTCTTCTCAACTCCTTCGCCAGCCACGGCAAGGCTGTGGAAACATCGCTACAGTGCTCTTCTTGCTGCCTCTCCATGCAGTGGGCTACACGGAATTTGTGATGACCTTAAGACCCAGTTGTGTGTGTGTGTGTGTGTGTGTGTGTGTGTGTGTGTGTGTGTACTGTGTTCATGTTTAGAGATGTTACCATTTTTTTATGGTATGTGGGAGAACAGTCTTGGTTCCATTCTTCATTCTTTCAGATGTAGAGAGACAAGCATGAATGCGCTCCTGTACTGCCGAGTACAGTGTCTGAGGTTGGGGGCACTTGCACACACCCTGGTCTTTCCATGGCTGTGTTCTGAAGAGATGTCACCCAGAAGAGGTCTTCCAGGCTCCCAGACCTCTCTTGCCTTGTAGTGCAGGTGTTAGTGGAGAACACCTCAACCCAAAGCTAGCCGTTGGTTTCAGACTGCTTAATAGAGGTTCACCTGGAAGGAGAGCCCAGCGGAGACTTCAGAATGTTCTAGTATCTTCCAAGAGCATCAGATTATGCAGTTTGGTAAGTAGGTAGTTCTGTTTTGAAAAGATTTCTCTGAAGGAGAATTTTCATACCTTTTTTTCAATAATGTGCTTCAGTTGAAAATTTTTTTAAGTCATTTCTTGTGCTACATGAGATTCTTCTTAGGGTTTAATAGTCTCCTTTTTCTGTGTCCCGTAAGAGAAAACTTCCATTCCCTGAGTTTTCATAAGTCACATAGTCAGTGGCCTCCTGGAATCTCCATTGTGGGCTCTCAGGGCGCATGCCCTAGCAATGGATGGGTCTGGTTGGTGACAGTAGCTAATGAAGACCACCTCAACCTGCCTTCCCGCCAAGGGCAGTGGTAGGTGGCTACCAAGCTGTTTCTTTCTCAAAAATAAACTTGTTTTTTACCAGGACCAAACCTTTGCTGTCAAAGCCACTTGAGTCTGTTTTTTCCTGCTGAGCTAAGTTGCTACCCAAGCAGAAATAATCTGTTGTTCAGAAGGTCCGATGTATAAATGAACAGCTCGAGGAGTGGAGATGCACAGCTTCGTTGGGATCTGACTCTTTGAAGGGTAGACTCACAGGTTCCCACCTGCTCAAGTTCCTGTTGGCAGGATATCAAGCCATGGTCTCATGGCCAGATTTTCAATGAATAATGAATGAGCCAGCATCAAGCAGGTCAGAAATAGAAATCAATGAAGCTAAACTCTACCAAGAAGAGAGCCGTGCATGAGACTGATGAAGTACGATGAGGCCAGCAGAAGCCAGCCACACGAGGGCAGATGCTTCGATTCTCCCAGATAAAGGAATGTAAAAAGAGAAACCTGTGGCTTAGGGAAAAGTCACAAGGACCAGGGCCAGAGCGGCTGCCTCTCATGGTCGGAATGAGGAAGAATGAGCAGCCAGCCAGACGTTCTGCTTCTTAATGGCTGGTGTGGCAGTCGTTTGCTGTTCCCTGCTCCTGAACCAGGCGCCAAACATCTTCATCAATCATATGTTTGCAGCTGTGTGACCAAAATAGATCTACAAGCAGCCTGTTTGTCCTGGTGGCCTCGAGAAAAGCGACAAGCCCGGGAGGTCATCAGAGAAGCCTGTGATTCCGGCCCTTGCTTTCCTCAGTCCTCCATCTGCCCGTCAGGTCCACCTGCCTGTTTAGGTCTAACTCACCCCTTTGATCTCTGGTGACACAATCTCACTGGCTGATTGATTTTCGTTTGTGGGAGATTGAAGGGCATTATGTGAGAGCCCCTTTTATGCCAATTGTTCCATGAGAAATGCTCTATTTCCCCATTGAAAATGACAGCGGGTGCCCGTAAAAAGGCAGTGTCTTGTGCAGGAAGGACCCGCTCCCTCCCCGCTCATGGCAGGCCACCGGAGGAAGTACTTTTATTAAGGACTGCTCAAATGTGTGCCTTGTGGGGTGGCCAGACCCACCTCACCTTGCCCTCTAGACCTCTGGGTCTCTGAAGAACTGTTTGCTTCCTTAGGTGTCCTGGGACTTTTTTTTTTTTTTTAAATGAGCCACTTGAGACTAAAGGATAGAGTAATTACTTCATAGTGTCCAGTCTGTCTTTGCTTTCTCCAAAGCCCCTACCCTTGACGATAAGGAGATGGTGGGTATGCCTTGAAAACTAAAGATGGCTGACTTCTGGGCTAAAGGGACTCCTCCTGATTTTAGTGATTTAGAATCCTGTTCGTAGTCTTCCACAGAAAACTTGGAGACGTGTCCAGAAAGAAGGACTACATGTTTAGCCTGAGCCCTAATCTTTAGCAGACCTACAGGTGTAGGCAGTTGAGCGTTGGGGAGGGGACCCTTTCTTAAGACCATCCTGGAGAGGGGACATGGTTGGGAAGATGGCTTGTTTTATAAAATGCTGCAAGCATGAAGTGCTGGATTTGGATACTCAGTACCACACATTTAAAAAAAAGTCAGGAGCAGCAGTGTATGCCTGTGGTCTAGGGAGAGGGGCCACAGGAGGATCCTGGGAGCTCATCGGCCAGCCAGTACAGCTGCATCAGTAAGCTCCAGGCTCAGGGACAGATCCTGTGTCCGGAAAAAAACAAAAACAAAAACAAAAATGGGAGTGTAATTGAGAAAAGTTCCTGAGCTTGACCTCAGGCCTGCATATATTCAGACTCATCCCACATGTATTCAGGGGCACACGAAAAGACTCCAGCCAGCCTCTGTGAGACGGAAAGCACAGTGTGGTGGTGTGATTCCTCTGTGGTTGTCGAGGACTGGGTGTCAGCGGAGAACTTCTTGAGAGAAGCTTGAGGACGCGGAGTCACGCCACCGTCTGGATGCCAGCAGAGTGTCACAGAGCAGTCTCTGGCCTTTGGGAGCTTGGCCTCTAAGAATCTGAACTGCTGCATATGAGCCCGGGTTGGAAATCCACATGGGAGGGAGGGAGACAAAGCTTTTCAATAAAGCACTTCCCTCTCCGCCACCTCTGCTAAGCGTCTCTAAGTGCTCCTTAGCGGGAGCAGGTCTACAGAGGGCTGTGTTCCCACTGTGGACGCCTGCCAGGGTGTGATCAGCAAAGGTGGCTCCACTCGGGGACTCTGGCTTTAGAAAGGTAAGAGGGACACCTGATGAGTCACGTACTCAGATGCCAAAGTTTGATACTCTTTAGGTTGGGCTTTGGTTGTGCGGTTTTGGTTTGTTTGTTTGTCTGTCTGTCTGTCTGTCTGTCTGTCTGTCTGTCTGTCTGTCTGTTTTATTGGAGCAGTTTTACATAGCCCTGTTTGGTCTCGTACTGGCCTTGAACTGGTGGTCCTCCTACCCTGCCACCTCTACCTGCCCCCCAGTGCTGGGATTACAGGGGTGTGCTGTCCATCATTCCCAGCACTGGAAGCAGAACAAACAAGGGACCCCGAGGGCTGGGGCAGGGCACATGCCGATGGTTTCTAGGGGAGACGGGCCAGCCCCACACAAGGGAACACAGGTGGGTTTTGTTGCGTGGACATACTGATTTTGAATTCAGGAAATTTCAGACACTGGATTGCTGGCTTCTTCCAGCAACCAGGAGGCACATGGCAGCATGGCCCCCGCCTTGTTCCAGAGCAGCTGCAGCCCGACATGGGCAGCCACTGCAGTATCTACCCCCCCCCCCCGTGCCCAGCTCTTCTCAGCCTGCCCGTGTCCCCTCATCCCCACGTCACCCAGACATCTGGATTAGAATGCTCAGTGGGGAGTGCGCTTGCTGAATTCTGAGTCCTTCCAGGTTTGTGTGACCAAGCAGTGCTGTAGCAAGAGGGACAAAAATGAATAATGGGACAACGCCCATGATGCTGACCATCCAGCTTAACCGTGAAATGGCACAACACAGCGCGCGCGCACGCGCTTGCACACACACACACACACACACACTCACACACTCACACTCACACACTCGCTCTCAAGCATACTTATCCATCCACGCAGATACTGGGAATGGGGTGCAATTAGTACTCTGCCTCCCAGCTGGAAAAACTGCACAAGCGCGGTAAGGCTAGGTTGGTGGCAGTCACGCAGGCCAGCCGGTGACACCACTGAGGTTTCCACCAAGCAGCTGGCTCCAGGACCCATGCTCTCCCCAGCACTGACACTAATCCTGACACTAACCCGGACACGGATGCTAGTACACAGTGAGCCGGTGATGCTCAGGACACCGAGGCGGCAGAGCGGATGCTTTGGGGAGGCTGGGACCTTGGATCCCCGAGCGGGCACTGAGCCGAGCGCTGTGTACACACCAGGATGCAGGACTTGTCAGAATAAGCGTTCGCTCAGGAACACAGCTGAATCAGGAAAACTTGCCAGATTTCAAGAATGAATTTAGGAGCTCCGTACCACAGCAGACAAGAGGGCATAAGAACAGTTTTTTTTTGGGGGGGTGGTGGCAGTTGATGGTAAATACTCGTCATTTATTAATATTAGGAGATCTGAGACAGGCATGTCTGCACATTCCATTTCTGTGAAACAGTTGAATTTTGGTTCTCTCTTTTTTCGTTGACAAGTTTAGTTGGTGTTCCAACCCAAAGGAATTTGTTCCCATTAGCCAAACAGTTTAGACATGACTGAGAATAAAATAAGACTCCCCGCTTTGTACCCACCCTGAACTTGAAACAGGTTTCTTTATCCTAGGGTATGCTTGGGAAGAGTCCTTTGCTTCCTCTCCTTGGGTATACATCTAGTAAAAGGGAGACCGCACCTAACAAGTAATCTGAGCTTGGACCAGGCCTCCGCCCTGAAGCACTGCAGAGATGCCCTGATCCTGGGCAGCCCTCCCTGGAGAGTCCTCAGCGTCACCTGTTTAAACCCTTAGTGTCCTAGAAGAAATTGTTAGGTCCCTGTAGGAGGCCCTTTCTCCATGCCCTTGAACCTTCTGTGCACACAGGCTGGGGATACCACAGATGCGCCACCCCCTCCGGCCAGTATCCTCCAGACCCAGCCTGGCTTACATTATGCCCTTGCCGGACACTGACAACGAGGGAGCCATTTATAGTCAAACTGGTGGCTTCAGGCAGTCAGTCTCTGGCCCAGTCCCCAAGACCAGCACATAGACCAAGCTGCAGATGCTTCGAGCCCTTAACGAGCCGTTACAGCCTCTGCCTGACCTCTYGCTAGAAGCCTCTATCCACCTCCCCAAGTAAACCTATCACCCCAGTGCCTCAGAACTGCCCACTGGAGGAAATGCCCCAGTTAAAAGCCCTTGCAAATGCCAAATTCAATTTGTACTGTATCTTTATTTAGTTAGTTGGTTTTTTTTTTTTTTTTTTTTTTTTTTTTTTTGAGGCAGGGTCTCCTGTGGCCTTAAACTGAATGTGTTACAGGGAAAGCCGTAAACTGACCCCCCCTGCCTCTGTGCTAAGATTGTAGGTATGCACCACTATGCCTGGCTTGTATCCTTTTCGTACAGCAATATTTCTGCTTACCTTTATCCCCAGAGAAATGGACAGCGGAGGCTTAGGTAAATGTAGGCTTCCCCTAGCTCCTGGTGTCTTCACAGAGCCTCTGGTAGCGTGATGGGCTTCCCAAAGCGGAGTAACAAAGTCCCTCTTAGACTCTACTCGCTATGGTTTTACTTCTGGTTAACTGAATTATTATCCCGATTAGTTACAGAACCTCCTCCCTTGTCTGTTGAGTGGTTGTTAAGAATCAATACTTAATTTAATTTTTATTATATACATTTATCTCCCCGYCCCCCCCATGATATGCCTCTTCTCCCGTGTGTATAAGTGCTTCAAAGTCCTGGATGCTTTGAAATGATGACCTCTCATTTCCTACACTTTGTGGAGAATGAGTGGCCTTTGCATTGTTTGGACAGGTTATAGATGCCAAGCAGCATGGTACAAAAGAAACAGATTAAAAATGAAGACATAGTAAAGGAGATGGTGGCTGATTGTGATCGAGTGGAATGAGCGCATGATATCTTAAGTACTTGATTAGCTCTGAGCACTCTTTGTATTTGAAGGTACAACCCTGCATCACAGTGGACCAAGAAAAGTACATCCCACATTCTGTGTAAACTATAAAGCTCAAGTTCCCCTTGGCCAGTTAAAACAGTGTCATGTTGATGCACATTTAACCGAGCTCCTGTTTCGAGTCAAAGCAAGGTGCTTTGGGGTGAGCACCACAGTCCAGTCGCTGTGTCTTCAGACTATGGAAATCTTGGCGCTTCCCAGGACTGGGAAGTTGGGAACCTGATGGCTGAGGTGCTCAGAGAAGTACCATAGCAAAGGAAGGGATTTTGTGGCTTAAGCCAGATAGCCTAGGCTGTCTCAGGGCACCAGATAGCCCAGGCTGTCTCAGGGCACCAGATAGCCCAGGCTGTCTCAGGGCACCAGTGAGCTGTGTGGGAACAGAAGCACCTGGGAGGTGGAAGGCAGAGGTAGGATTGGAGGCCACACTAAGATGTGGTGGCTTCGAGGTGACAGTGCTTCTGAGCAGGAGTTCCTTTTTGATTAAAGCACTAAACATAAACCCTGAACTTTCTATCTAGGTTCTTCTTTTTTCTTCCAGCATTTCAGAGTTAACAGCATTTTTCCAGCCAGTGAGCTGGGCACGTGCGTTACAATGGCAGAAACATCTCGTTTCCCTCTGACTGGGCCATTCCCCGTGGCCCGATGGGAAAGTTTGATGTCTGTGTCCAGGTTTTCCTCTGAAATGGAGACATCAAGCGGAGACCTCCTTTCTAACCAGCAGTTTTGTGGGCTCTCTCCACACTGTTGTCTCACTGACTATCACTCAGCAAGCTGGGGTTTAATGGTTTCATACGTAATCATATCTCACTTTCAAAAGCAAAACCCCAGACCTCAGTCATGCTTTCTTGCGCCTTTTCCGGAAAGGGCCACATGTGGGATGCTGTGACTTTCCGTGTCATCCAGTGGCTTCACTCTGCTGGCAGAGGTGGGGTTCAGCCAAGTCGGCATGCACACTGACAGTCAGGACTCAGTTCAGAAACAGTCTTTATTCATGGGCGTTAATATTTGAATTTCATATCWCATTCATGTGTCAGGAGATATTTTTCCTTTTTTGATTTTTTTTCTTCCAGGAATGGAAATATGTTCAGACTATCAGAAGCTCCCTTCAGGTAGGGAAAAACATGCAGCTTTGGCCCACAGGCTGTAATAGGAGCATATCCAAATTCCTGTTGGAATCCTACACAATGCTGTGTCTTTTCTGGCATTGTCCCCTTGCTGGCTTGTGCCTGTTTCTCCTGAATGAGCRGGGAACCACGAGCCTTTTCTCGGTCGCCAGAGTCCCCCGTGTATAATAGGTGCTTGCTGAGTGCCTTCCAAATGAATGGTGTAGCAATTATCCCCCTTGCAGCTGACGATGTCTACATGAAACATTTTGGAAATGATTGTCTCTTTCCTAGAAAGCTGCATCTGTCTGGGTAGATTCGTGCTGGAAGGCGTGCAGCCGGAAGCCCCTGATGCTGCCTTCCAGCACCTCAAAGGCTGCGGTAGGTGCTTGCAAATAGATCCTCTTTCCCTGACAGCTTCTGCCCTCAGAGGCTTACCTGAGCTGTCTGCCTTGAGGACTCTGTCACACGAGAAGGGAGAGATGGTGACAGTGCTTCACTGCAGTGGGTGGTCCGCAAATACTTGCAGAATGCTCCTCCGACTGTTGGCAGGCTTTAGCGAGGAGAGCCTATCGGTGAAGCTCAGACTCCCCGGGGAGACTCATCTCAGCGTGCCCCTGAGGTTCCTCATTTACCCGTGTTTGTATTTTTAAGGCGAGAGCTTTCTTTATAATTTCAATTATGGAAGGATGTGTGGTATTCAGATGAGTTGGTGTTTGTATTGGCTCCACGCACAGGAGACTCAAGGTCCTTGGGGAAAGATAGCCATGCACAGAGTTGGGTGTGTGGGGGAGACACAATGCCAGGATGCACAAAGAAGAAATTACAACCATTTACTTGTGTATTATTTTCTCAATTTAAAGCACTTGAATTCCAGAGCTCTTGAATCAAGAGGTTGAATTCTTGGCATTTTAAAGTATCCCACTTGAATAAGCTGCTTAAACCATTCAAAATGGCTTTTTAAAAAAATTATGCATACCTTCCCCCTTCCTCCAAAAATCTCCTGTTTCTTAGATCATTTGCTCTTGAGATTTACTTAATTGAAGTTTTGCCTTTTCTTTTTACTTCAAATCAAAATCATTTTTGTAGTCAAGTAAGTTTTCATTGTATTCTGTATATGGAGTTCATGTTGACTGTTTCCTGCCAGGTTAAAGGGGTTTTCCACAGGCCTGCTATAGCCCGTGCTTAGAGAACCTTCCAGAAGAAATCCTTCAGCTTTCCATTTCTCCCCGGAGAGTCTCTTCTCTGTAAATACAGCACCACCGACATCTCCAAGGTCTCAGGTCCAGTTTGACTAAACCTAGCCCCAGAGGAAGAGATGAAAAGTTATGCTCAGAGTCACACACTCAACTACAGATCAGCCTTCCGGACGCAAGAGTGTGGAGAGCAGAACTCAACTGGCAGTCATCAGCTTGCCTGTTCGAAAGAATCTATCAAGAGGCAGTGAGTCAGCTATGGGGTCTCTGCCCGGGAGGACATTTTCTATGACAGTGGGAAGCAAGCAGAGCACTGAATGTGTAATTTGGTCTCAGATCTGGCTCAGTGCCCCAAATAAAGAACCAAGCAAAGGAGAGATTAGACTCTGTCGAGAGTGAGGTGTTAGTTTTAGAGCGAGGAGCTCAGAATGGCCTTTCTGAAAAACTGATGCAGAGTCTGAAATGTGCTACAACCCACAAGAGACGCTCTGTGGTCAGAGGGCAAGTGCAAAGGGCCTGTGGCCGGTTGAGATAACAGCAGAGGGTTGGGTGTGGTGGTGCACATTTCTAGTGCCAGCGCTCCGGAAGCAGAGGATGTTGGATCTCTCAGTTCCAGGACAGCCAGGGCTACACAGGGAAGCTCTGTCTAGACAAAACCAAAGAGGAAAAGAAAAGAAATAACAGAGTCAGAGGAATGAGCAACAAGTCCGGGGATATGGTTTTCTTCTGATTGTGATGGGAACCCATTAGAAGGGATTGAGATGCTTGGAAATAATCAGCCGACTTCTTCTAAAGATGTCTTAACGGAGCAGGAGGGAAACAGTCGGAAAGCTTTTGTCATAATCTAGATAAGCTGGGATGGATGAGTGAGACTGGTTGTTGACCATTGAGTCTTAGAGAGTAGAAATTTAGTGGGTGGGCAGATGGAGAGAGGATGGGTGATGGGTGGGTCGGTGGGTAGAGGGAAGATGTGTGTGGATGGGTGGATGATGGATGGATGGGTGGGTGGGTAGATGGATGGATGGATGAATGATAGGTTGGTGGAGGGAAGATGGATGCATGGATAGATGATGGGTGGGTGGAAGGAACATGGATGGATAGGCGAGTGGATGGTAGATGGGTGGGTGAGGGAATGAGTGGGCAGAGGAAGGATGGGTGGACAGAGGGAGGATGCATAAATGAATGAATGAATGCACAGATGGGTAGGGTAGGTAGATAGGTCCAAGGAGGGAGGATAGAGAGGTAGATGGGTGAATGGGTGGATAGATGGTCAGGCAATTATGCAGGTGAATGTTCACTAAGAGGGAAAGAAGGAGTCTCCCCCCACCTCTGTCCCCATACTGGGTTGGGAGAGGGAGTGTTTCTTGTTCATTTGGTTTGACTTTCCCAGTGAGATCTGCATTCCTCCAGCTGTGACCAGGGAAAGGATTAGCTCTCTGGACTTGGAGCTCTTGAAGCCTGTTGTCTCGGGTTATGGGTACTCGCCCCGGGCCGATCAGCCTTTGAGCTGCTGCAGGGCAAGCGCCCAGGCTTGGGTGAAGGCTGACCCCAGGAACGTGCATCATTTCATCTCTAAGCCTGGCGCTGCAAATGTCAACAGATTCCTCAGCCTGGCCTTCCCCTGTGAGAAAGGCCACTGATATTTTAGGGTTGACAGAAACACTGACTTCAGGGAGAATTGGCTTTTATTGAGTTACGGTTCACAAACCCACAAAATATGCAGCTCACCCGTGTGCGCTGCACAACGTGGGGGTTTTAGTTACATCATGGAGCATGGACAGGCATCACCACAATTAGTTTTAGAGTTTTTACATCGTGCTATGTCTGCAGAGGAGGACAACTGTATGTTCTTTAGCTGTCATTCTTCCTCGATAAATGGTTTAATGAATGAAGTTTTGCAAGTCCTGAGCCTGCCGGACCATGATCTCTGATTCTGCATAGTCAAGGGGAGCAGCCTTGGGTCCCAGCCTCTGGCACAGCAGCAGGCCGTCCTGTTGAGAGAGTATCACTTGGGGGTACTGCCTGTGCTGTGACTATTCAAAAATCTGTCTGGTTGGCTTCAAGGCTATGCATGGAGCACAAACAGAAAAGCGTCACTTAGTTAAAGTCAGAGAAATGCTCTGAAATGTCCCATTACACCTGTGAGCTGTGAAAATCCCCTCCTCCCTTTAGAACCACGTTTCTAAATGGTCCTGGTAGATGGGCCAAATGGCTTCTAGCCCAGAGGCTGGGGAGCTAGAAATGGGTGTCGGAGTCGGGGGTAGGGGTTTTGCTCCAAGGAATACTTTTTAAAGAAAGGAATCTGGCCGAGCCAAGCCCTTAATCGTCCTCCCCATAACGAAAGCCAAGGGACTTTGAAATGAGGATTGTGTCATGAAATAGTTCTCATTTTCAAGCGAGCCCTTTGCTCTGGGGAATTTTATGCCCAGAAAACACTTTGTTGTTTCAAGTTCAAGAGTGAGAATGTCAGGCTAGGTCAATCGCTCGGAACAGCACAAGGGAGGGTCAGGAGCAGTGGTACCCACCGGGGTCTCCATGCACTTCCAGACGCGATGATGCCAGTCTCCATCACGCTCCGTTTCCCTTTGTTGTTGTTACTGCGTCGGCATTTCTTAATCTCTTGAAAAGTGGAAAAACTAGCTGGTTACTTACCTGTACACTCCAGGGTGCTTAGCAGTGGGTTCGTTCAGTGCCGTGTACCGCCATCGTGCCTTCTCACAACATGGCGAGGCATCTTAACTATTTCCTGAATGCCCTTCCTCCCCTGGAGGGAAGAGTCCGAGGGCAGGGACTCCACCCTCTTTCCAAGCCCTCTGCAGCCTGTGACCGCTCTTGGTTGATAGACAAAAATCAAAGCCAAGATACGTGCAAGGTGTTCAGGCAGTGTGGACCCCAACGCCCTCGCGCCATCATCGATGGGTGATGTACCAGAAAACCATGGAGGGGGCAGGGTGGGGCTAATGTGTCTGCCTTTGGGTCCCTGTGCCTTCCCTTCTCAGTCTGAGGAAAAGAGTTAAGTGTGAGGAGTCATCCTTCTTGTAGACATTTGACAGCAAGGCAAGTGGCTCTACTTTAGTCTTAATTGAAATAAACGTCTTGTTTATATTTTATCTCGGAGGATAAATTTCTCTTTGTACGTACATTTCAGCTTATGTAATAATGCACACTTAGAGCCTACACGTAGGAAAACGGGCAAGATGTTCTTTTGAGGGACTAGCTTTAGGCTTCGCACATTACAATGTTTTCATGACATTTGGCAGGTGAGCTCCACACACTCGTGTCTGCAGACAGATCCCTGTGTCTCTTTGCTTACTGAAGAGACACCGCACGGACTTGTGGATGACACTTCCAGGTATGAGTTAGACAGGGGAGAAATATCTGAAGATTCCCGGGTTATTAGGGAACTTGCCTGGAGTTACATTTATATTATAATGTCACATGTAAAGACAGCAAAGGCCAATGCCAATATTCATGACTTGTGTTTAAGAAAATATTTTGTTCCTTGAAGAAACTTGGTTTTGCTCAGGTTAGAGCACTGACCCCACAGGCCCGCATCCCGTGCCCAGTCATAGGGAAACAAGTAATGGTTTGAGGAAGGGGAGGCTTGGCTGCTCGGACTGGCACTGCCTCTGCTTTGTATGAAAGGGGACTCCAGCTAGGGAAGATTAAGATTGCTAAGATTAATGACTCTGTGGACCTAACCAGTTGACTGTGGATTAGGTTTTGGGGTGTGTTAGTTCATCTTAACTTTGTCCTGCAGGCAGCCCAGTTGTCACCGTGCTGAGAGGTTCTGTGTAGCCAGGGCTGAGGGTATCCGTGCTATTGGCATTTTCCTGTTAGACGGGAGTTTAGAGGCCTTGTGGGAACTGGAGCTTCCTGGGGGAAAGCTCATGAGACTCCTCAGGCGGGTGTGGTGCTTAGCTCATTCCCCAGAGTCCATGTGGCTGTTCACGGCAGCTGCTCACCTCCACAGGTCATGGGAAATGGCAGATGGGATTGCTGGGGTCATCTTTTTTTGAAGCACTGTTGTTGTGGCTGACACTGTCCCTCGCTCCTTCGGTTGTGTTTCATGATGTGAGATTTGCAGTGTTTACCCACAGAAGGAGGAAATAGAGGGCAGCATCCCTGCGTGTCCTACACCCACTGCTGCCGTGGCGTTTACAGTGCGCTCTCGTGAAATAATGCAGCAAAGCCTGGCGGGTACAAATAGCGAGCGTATCAAAACCGCGTCCCGGTTTAAAGATGCTGCCCTCCTCCCCGCCCACCTTAAAAGGGGGAGTAGTTAAAATCCAAGGCTGGTCTTTGTGTCGCACTCATTGGATGCCTTCTGGATGAAGAATTAGCTCCTTACAAGAAACGTTATAAAATAAAACTCGTGTTGTAAAAACCCAACTTAGCCAAAAGAGATGGCAGGCTGGTGTAAATGGGTGACTGTTTCCTAAGACTCTTGACTTAAGTTCCTCTCAGTCATGAGATGCCTCAAACTGGCCTGTGAGAAAATTTTAATTCAGTGTTCTAGCTAAGAAGGAATATACAAGCTTCATAATACCACTTGGCAGTGCCCACCCTCCTGGAGGTGGGTGTATATAAGTTTGTCTCTGATCCTTTCTGAGTTGACCCTTAAGAGTACTACTACTAGATTCTGGCTTCCTGCCTGGGACGTTCCATTTTCTATCTTCTATCAGGCTTGAAGAAACTCTTGCATGAAGTATAAATTATACCTTAATAAAACTGATAGTCTTTTCCCCCCAAGAGACCCTGATTAATGGGCTCTGTCACTATTAAGTGAAGTGGTTTTTTAAAATAGCTGTTTGACTAGAGTGTTTTGGTTTGGAGTGTGTGTCGCTGGGTTGTTATTTTTACACACAGCAGTGATAGGAAAATGCAGGGCTCTCTTATCGTAACTCATGCAGCATTTAGCCTGGCTCCCCATCCTTCTGCCCGACGCTGATTTCCTGCCTCTCGCCTTCGCCTTTTCCTGATGTTCAAGCACCAAGATTCGGGCATTTTCCCAGAGTAATTGTTGATTAAGTGCTGAACATTCTGCCATGATTATGAGATTACTGTATTCAGCTTTTAATCTTGTGAGTGTCAAATATTTTACTTTAATGCCATCTTCATTATTATTATTATCAGCCACAGCTCTTTCTATTTGAGTAATGCAATCAGGCAAAATAAAGGTATTGCTGCAATTTTGCCCCCACCCCACCCCACCCCCCACTTCTCCCATAAGTTCTTAAATGGAAAGTGCCCTCTGCAGGTTGTTTCCAAATGCTTGATAAACTAGGAAGAAAGAAAGAAAAAACCCAAAGGTTCTCTTGGTTACCAGTAGATGAAGAAGAAACAGAGCGGCTTGGGGGATGAAGGTGCTATCCAGTGCGCGGCTGGGGACAGTGGGGGTCATGGCGGCAGCTGGGCGCTCCGGGTGTCCTTCTGGTTTCCTGCAGTGTCATATACAGAGAGGGTACTCGGTGGTCATCCTTTAATGCTGAAGGGCACTATGGAGAAATATTGTCCAGGGACATTCCCAGAAGGGAGGGAAGAGCCTTTCCAGGAGAACCAGGCTCATGGTGAACAGCTGATGGGCTGAACTGTATGTTCTTGTTTGGGAGAGGCGACAGCTTCCTCCTTCAATGGTAGCCGACTTCAGTTGTTCAGCTGGATGAAAGGAGCCATGGATGTCTTGAGTTACGGCCTTCAGGTTCAGCAAACCCTCCAGTTTTCTCCAGAATCAGGGGCACAGATGTCTCCACTTTGTGTATAAACAAATAAATATGCAATCATGCGACTTCACACAGCCAGAGAGCGAAAGCTGGGCCATTTGTCCCGTCAGAACCGAGGCCTGTCCTGCCCTTCAGCCCGCCATGGTAGATCTTGACCACTCGCCCCACAGCTGATCAATACCTCAGTATTGATGCTTGTGGGCAGTTAATAGGATGAGCTGGTCAGCCTCAGCCTGAGGTGCGGCAGGTGTTGAGTTCAGTCCACAGATCAAGTGGTATTTGAACTCAAAGTTTTGCTCTATAGACACACCCACACAAAACCTATCTGAATATTGTACTGGACCAGACTGTCCAACCGTTTGGTGTCTCTGGATCACAGTGTCATCTCAAACATTTGTGCTTGAGAACCACGCATTTGAGTTTAGGGAGGAAAAAACAGAGTTTTAAAAACACTCAGTGTTTTAAGTGAGTTTATAATTTTGTGTTGGGCTGTATTCATAGCTATTTAGAGCTGAGGTTGGTGGTGACCCATGGGCCATAGGGTTGTCCCCGAGCCATTGCCAATCAAGGAACAGTGCTATTGTTTCCCTGTGGAGAATTCAGCCATCCTCCGCTTGTCACCCAGTGCACCAATGTCCGCAATGGGATGCTGTTGGAAAGTTGGGTCTTACCAGAGTCATGCTTAGTAAACCAAATCTCGAGCCTTGGAGATAGTGGCAGTTCTTCTGAGAGTGTCACAGTGGTATAAACTGAGCCCCAGGCCAGGAGGCAGGAATCCCAGGAGGCAGGCCAGTCCTAACGGGGCCACCGTGGAGCTCCGGGCAGTGGCGCTGAGCCACCCTATTCTGTGTTTCTTTTAATGTGCTGAGAGACAAAACATCACAAGATACAGACATAAACAGCACCGCACCTGGGGAAGGGCGTGGACATTTACCCTGTGGGAATGAGTCACGTGTTGTTCACACCTTTTTTTTTATCTTGAAGATTACTTTCTGTCTTATTCTTTTAGTTGACTCCAGATTACTGTAGGAGCATCTGTAGTAAAGCAGCTTTAGTGTGCAGTAAACACTCAGGCACCAGTTTCTGAACGGGTCTCCTCCCTCACCAGTCTAGTTTGTCTGAAAGTGGGGTGTGTGTGTGTGTGTGTGTGTGTGTGTGTGTGTGTGTGTACATTTCTTTTTTTCCCTTTAGTTGAACAAATTTGAAAACCTGTTGTATTTCCTTTGCTGATATTTTCTGTCAGGCCTTTGCCTGATTGCGCACCTGTTAGCTAACTGCTCTTTCTCATGACACGTCTTTTTTTTTTTTTTTAAGGGAGAATGATCTAAGTGCATGCATGTGTGTTCTGCTTTCTCATCCGAGGAGACTGATAGGACAGATGTGCTTGAAAAAGAACACCCAGTCCTAGGCCCCACACCAGCTGCTACAGCTGCCCACCTTTGCCTCTTTTTGTACCCTGTGCAGAGGTGGGGGCATGCAGGCTCCCCTGCAAGCCAGATACTTGATCTTTTGATACTTAATTGAAACGCCTATGCTCTGTGGAGTGGGGATTTGGCCAACCTTTTGCTGATTGGGCAAAAGGGAAATCGGGGCCTCGTGGATGTGCCTTTGGGGTCATGAGGCTTTCTCTAGACGCAGTTTCCTCATCTTAAATGGGATTGACAATGGTGTGCAGTCAAAGCTTATGTTTAAGATAACCATCCCATAATAGGTTCTCAGTAAGTAGAACTCCTTAAGGTCGTTGTTGCTGTCACCATTGCAATCAGCGTAAATCAGACAAAGGATGGCAGGTGTAAGAGCTGTTGGGTCCCAGATGACCTCCGTCCTGTGAAGCAAAAGCGCCACCTGTGTGCATTTCTGTGCCCTGAGACTCTCTCAGCTTTCTACCAGGCCTTATCTTGTCCCTCTGTGACTAGACATAGTACAGAAATTCATCCAGTTCCTGGCTGAAGAAAACTTGAAAGTAATCCACTTGAATTCTAAGAGGAAACCCCACCCCACCCCTGYCTACCAGAGGGACAGAATATAGGTCTTTCTCTGGATCCCTTGAACCCCAATTTTGAGTTTAACAAAGGAGGATGGATGAACTCAAGACTCTCAAAGAAGAGATGGAGACCTCCTAATTGATTCTCACCAAGCGGCTGGTTATTCACAACTAGGAAAATTGCCCGCTTGGAGATACTCATGCAGCTCTGTGGGTCCGTGAGTTCCATGGGAGACATTCTCTGCTGGCAGGGAGGAGGTGCGTGCAGACAGAATCTCATCTAACTGGTTAGCACCATCTCATCCATAGATCCCTGTCCCAACCCCACAGCTGATCATTCCGTCTCTTTCAGTGTGTAATTTTTCATTGTAAATTTTCGTGTTTGCTGTAGCTGGGTGTGTGTTAATTACAAGCAGACTGCAATTATGTTGTCTATGTGTGACTTGTGTGGCGGCAAGGGTGGTAAGCCAGCATACTTCCAGTAGCAAGAGTCTTGACTTAAAATCTCCAAAGCCATGTAGAAATCCATATGTCTCATCCACACTATTGATGAGGTGAGAGAAGGCATTGATATTGCTGTCATTTTCTGCTGAGAGAAATACTCGGAATTTGGGGTTATCCATTGAACTTACAACCAGATGATTGAGTATCCAATAAACATGTGATATTTATAATAGATCCCTGGGTGAAGCCATCATAAATAAAATATCTGGCAGTTCATGTAGCTGGAAGGACAATCCAGGTGATCGCCAATGCCATTGTCTTCTTAGTGACATGAGTTCGTGTTCCCTGGGGTACTAAATAAACACTCATCCATTGCACACAGTATAATAATTAGAACTGGTGGGAAGAACCTAGAAATCGCTGGCAATTAAAGTTATTAGATCACAGTCCAGCCACCAATGATATTGGCAGCTGAAACACATTTGGAATGCATAATAATAACTGCAAGATTATCAGATTGATCCCAGATGTCTGGGATATGTGTGCAAATTAAATTAGAGACACATCAAACTAATCTAGGCAAGAAACAGGGATGGGATCAAAAGACATGTTCTTCAAGGCATAAGGCCTCGAGGGGAGAGTCCAGGATCCTAAGGCTGTCAGTGATCCTCAGCGATGACTCTTGGGGTTGGGCTCAGTTGATGTGATGCCGGGTTGTTCCTGCCGCATCTGTTTAAAATATGCATATGTGTGCACATCCTTCCATTGGATTCTTTTATACTTCTATCAAAAAAAAAGTCTTTTTACACAGCCTTGATTACTATAACTATGTGAATCTTGAAATTGGATAAACGGATCCAGAACTTTCAGGATTCATTCGTCTAAATTAACTCCTCTGCCTCCCCACATGCAGGGTACATTTCAGGGTAGTCTCATCTGTGTCTAGGGAAATTCCTTGCTGGGGTTTCCACAGTAATTGCGTCACACCGCTACGCCATTTTGAGGAGCAAACAACATTAGTCTCTGAATTCATGGGCATGGCTTCCTCTTCCTTTATTTATCTATTGCTTGATTTATTTTGTTAGCATGCACACCTCTCACCAAAAATAACCTGTGTATATTTTGTTAGATTTAACCCAAGTGTTTTATTTTCTGTGAACTGTGTCTATAGTTTCCCTTTTGGTCCCCCTTCATTCGTTGCTAGTATATAGGAATACAGTTGATTTTACTTACGTATCCTGAAGCACTGCAAAGTGAGCTTTTCTGTTGTAGGGCCTTTGTGGCTTCTTTGACATGCTCTACCTATCTTTCAGTGTGGGGGATTTTTTCTCTTCCTCTTGATCCGTTTATTATATTTTCTTGCCTTATTGCATTGGCTTGAGCTCTGTGTACCAGTATTGAATAAGACTGGTAAGAGCAGCCATCCTTTTTAGGACAAAACATTCAGTCTTTTCTCTGCTAAGTATGTTAAATATAGTTGTTTTTAATGCTCCTTTGTAAGTTCAGTAGGGTTCCTTCTGTTCTACTTAGATAAGCTTTTTTTAAAACAGTGGTGACACGTTAAATGTTATCCACTGTTTTTGTCTGCATTATCTGATACTCATCATATGGTCTTCTGTAACTTGGTGGAGTACCAGCATGACCATGTGAAGTGATTTCTGAATATCAAACTGGCCTTTCATCCTAGAATAAGCCTAACTTGCTCATGGTGTGTATTTCTATTTGTATAGTTCTAAATTCTATCTGTGTTAGGATTTCCATGTCTATATTTTTTAAGGAGTATTTGTCTGGAAGGGTCCCTTTTTGTTCTGTTTTTTTTTTTTTTACCTTGTTTGCCTTCTGTCCAGTTGGGGTGGGGACAACAATTTCTCTGTCAGTTTTAAGAGTAAAAATGTGGGGCTTTGAGTTCTGGAAAGGTGGCTCAGTGACCAAGAGCTACTCTTGCAGAGGACTCAGGTTCAGTTCCCAGCACCCATATGGTCGCTCACAGCTTGTAACTCCAGTTCCAAGGAATCTGATGCCCTCTTCTGGCCTCTGCAGGAACTGTGTTCACATGGTGCACAGACATACTTAAAGATCTAGTGCTTCTTGGTCAACAGATAGCATCATCAGCAAGTAGAGCTTCTTAAAGACTTACAACTCAGACACTCCACTGACATACCAGATCAAAAAGCAGAGACTGCACACACCCCACAGGTTGCGGCATCAGAGTAACTGAAGGTCTGGCTTCTAACTGGCACATACAAACTGGAGACAGAAGTAGGTGCTGTATTAACTTTTCCTGGGGAGGTGTGAACAATGTCTATTTACCCCAGGTGACTGACCAAAGTTGTGGTTCTAGCAAAGGCTAGCTTGATAAGCCAGTGAGTTTATTGGGCTTGCTTGCAGGGCATGGATGAGGGCTACCTACAGGTACAGGTGCCCATCACAAAGTCGCACCCCATCGTGCACAATGAGCGGCATGTGGAAGCTGTAACATGGGGGTTCCTCTCTCAGTTAACCTTGTATTGAATTGTCTAGCATGTCTTAAGATCACATGTCCCTGAGAGTGATGAGTGGGGTCCTGGGTAAGAGTCCCAGGACCTTCCCTTCACTCCCTATTCTAGTGGTATCTTTGCTCTATTGCCGTAGACCTCATGATCACTGTTGGTTCTCCTCAGTTAGTTGCCATGACTATCTTATGCCTGAAGATAAAAGCCACGCTGCAACAGTGGGAGTCTCTGTCGTTGTTGTTACCACGACCTCTCTGTGGCTTGTTGGTGGATGTTGGGTCTTTCTGAAGTCTCACTGACAAGGGAGGCACTGGTCACTACTCTTAAAAGTTCCTTCCATCGCCTGCATTCAGTCATTCATGTGAACACAGAGAAGCATTCAATAAAGACAGTTTCCAGAACGGGCCGCCAGCAAGTGATCCTTGTTCTTTCTCCCCTTGCCCAAGAGCCAGAGCATAGAGACCACTAAAGAATGCATTATACAGCAGAGTATGGGCGATAGACCAGCCGTGGGTACTACCCTACCTCTACTCAGCTGCGTGACCTTGGGCGGAAGACCTGTTGTCCACTTCAGATTTCCCACCGGAAAGGACAGCTGACCGTGCATTCATCACACGGTGACCTATCACCTCTAACTACAGCTCCTGTGAGCATCCTCGGAGGGCAGCACTCGGCCTCCAGTTGAGATGTGTTCATTTCCAGACATCTGGCGACCACCTCATGTTATCATCCAGCAGAAACTTGTAGTCACAGTCGTTGATGGCTTCCAAGAGCCGCTGATGTCAAACCGTGGGCTTATCTTTTGGATCTTATTTTTCAAAGAAATATGGCGCAGGGAAAGAGGTCAGTAGATTCAGTGAGAAAGGACGGAGCATAAGGTCCTAGCAGACCCTGGTTTCAAAAGTCCCTCGTGAGTTTTCAACAGAACAGTACCTCTGCCTATTTTTATCTTCCTGCCAGTTGACTTCGGCAAATGTTTATGAGCACCTGCAGAAGCCCAGGGATTTAGTAAGCAGCAGCCCATCAGCAGCCCATCCTCAGGGAGGGCGGGAGGGAGGGAGGGAGAGAGGGAGGGAGAGAGAGAGAGAGAGAGAGAGAGAGAGAGAGAGAGAGAGAGAGATTGAACACACAAAAGTGACCAAAGTAGATAAAATGCCCTTGAAGATGAGATGAGAGGCAGGTGACCTTGCGTCTGGCTGGGTGAATGGGGTGACATCAGAAGGGGTTGGAATCATAGAAACTGAGCGTGTGAGTGGGCCTTCAGAAGCTGAGGTTGGGCTCCCACTACTACCCAGGGCTAGAAGACAGCCGGTCACAGTCAGAGGGCATGTGGGCCCTGGCTGAGGAGGGGTGGGCACCATCTCTCATATGTGCCCAGCCCTTGAAACCTGAACATCTTCCTCCTCGAGCCACAGTGTTCCTCTCTTCAAGGTTTCCCTTCTCCATGTTGAGTTCAGGCCATCTTTGTGCATTGGTGCATATCTGTTCTTCCTTCAAGACATGATTTCCTAGTATTACAGGTTGACTCGTGTCCATTAAAAAAGTACGTAGAAGTCCCAGTCCTCCCACAGAACCCAGAAAGGGACTTTATTTGGGAATAGCGTTTTTGCACAGAAAGTCAAGATGTGTTTGTTTAGGCCTCAGTCCAAGAGGATTGATGTTCCTTGTAAGATTGGCAGGTTTGAACAAGACAGTGGCCATCGATGCAGAGGAAGCAGTGAGGTAGCTGTAAGCTGGGGAGTGCTGATGGTGGGGTAAGGAAGGATTCTCTCCACAGGTCACAGATGGAGCCCTGCCCTGCCAACACCCTCGCTCCAGACCTCCAGCCTCTACAACTGCGGGGAAATAAGGCTGTGGTGTCTGAGCGGTAGTTTGTGGTACTGTCTTGGAGCACCTCTGGGGTACAGTGCACCTGTGGGACGTGGGGAGATGATTATTAGGGAAGGCTGGATATGCTACTAATGTCAGATGGCTGTTAGCTGATCTTTGTGGGGAGTCTGGTCATTAGTGACCCATTTTGGTTTTCTGAGCAGAATGAACAAGTCCAGTTGTGGGTTTTATGTTGTTGTTGTTTTCTGATGTCTCCAGGAATTCCCCTAGTGCAGCCAACGATGGCATGATTCGTGTTGTAAAACGAGGAGCTATCCTGGGGTCCAGCAACTTTAGTTCATCTATTCTGCCCATTCTCGTGACAAACGATAAGTTGTTCCATTTAAGCAAGTGTAACTAGTCCGTGGTTGCTGCCTGAGGCATGTGAACCTGACCTCAAACCTGTTTTCTTTCCAAAATGATTTTAGTAGAGTGGGGCAAAGCCATAGCATTATGTATGTTGTAATAGTGTATGTGTGTGTCTGGACGTCTGTCTGTGTGTGTATACATTTACATGAGCATGTGTGTGCCACAGCGTGGGTGTGGAGGTCAGAGGGCAGTCTATAGAAGCTGGTTCTCTCCTTCCACCATGCAGGTCCCAAGAGCAAATTCAGGTCCTCGTACTTGGTAGTTTACCCACTGAGCAGTCCTGCCTGCCCTTGAGCTCAAGTACAAGATCTTATGTCCAGACTACTGAAATTTCTAGGCACACTGTTCTGCGGTCCTGACTTCCAAAAGTTATCGTCAAGGCACAGAATTTTAGCTTAAAGTAGCAAAGAATCAGGGACAGGATGTATGGGTGGGCAAAGGACTTAGAAAAATGAAGTGGAAAGGGGACACAGTGGCCTGCCAGAAAGGATTTGCAAGCACGATGAGGTTTGCGTGACCAGCAGGGCTATGGGTCTTTAGATCACATGCATCATTAGGAAACAGTTGTAGTTGGCGGCACCTTCCTGCTTCTGGCTCCTAGTGTTGACACCTGGATACTGTAAATTATAACACTGATAACACCAGCAGCCGTCACGTGGCCTCAGATCTCACCGGCACATCACTTTGGCCATGGTCTAGTTTTCCAGCCTCTGTCAGGGGGAGTAGAGCAGCTAATGTGTTTGAATTGGATTTTGGTTTTTCCAACTGTCTTGACATCATGAATGCGAGCCCATTATGGCAGCAGAGAGGCGTCTGTGGCTTCTCGGTTGCTATAAATCAATATCTCCCCTAAGAGGTTCCAAAGAGCGTCATCTACAAGGCGCATCGTCTGCATGTGCACCCTTTGTGTTGGGTGCCCTCAGATGCACTTCCCATCAGCAAGACATAAAAGGAGACACAAGGAAGGGTCATTTTGCTTGGCAGCACACACTGAAAGCAAAAGGGAAGAGGTTATTTTTTTTTTGTTGTTACTATTATTGTTTCAGGGGTCCCTCCGGCAAAGAAGTGCAGTATCTTTCAAATGCCTCTTAGTACAAATGCTCTCCATCATCCATCATCAGTGTCCTGCCATTTTGAAATGGCAGAGGTGGCTTTAGCTCACGATGCAGTTATCATGGCCATGCTGGGTCCCCGAGACCAGGTCCTTAGAGAAATTGACATGGTGGTTTTCTTCTCGAGTGTGGGTATTGTGATTGCTGCCACGCCACGCTGTCACTTTAACGAACTGTCACCCTGAAATGGGGCCGCCCCATCCAGCACTGTGGAAAAACAAGGTCAGACGTGCCGGAGACTCACTCACATGAGCTGCAACGAAGCACTAGGATTAGTTAAGCCAATATTGAAAAAACACTTGGCACGACTCTGACGGCTTATGTCACTTCTGCGGAAATGTGTTCTTTCAGTCCCCCTTGGTACACATACAGTTAAGGCCGCACCAGGACCTCTGTTATGTAATCCTCCCTGGTTATATAATTAAGGGTCCTGTTTTTTCTTGTCCTGGTTTACATCGGTTAAAATGGGGTAAAAGGTACAATAGTTTGTAGTCACGTATACTAGCCAAGGTAGTAATTTTATTGATTAAAATACGCAGGGTCTACTGATTGTAAGCAATACTGCATGGAGCATAAACTGTGGATAGTTTGTGGCTGTAGAATGTAGAGGAACTTCAGATACATGTACCATCCTACAGAGCGTTTAAAAAAAAACAAAACCCTTCAGATTGTAGCTTATTCGACCCTTCTTCATGCCATACTGCTAGCTAGCTAGAAATCCTCAGTCATAGATAGAGAAATGTGTGATCAAGCAGAAAGTTTTATGGTTGCCATGAGGTTACTCCTAAATCTTTAACCAGTCTTGGCCCAGGCAGAGTTAGGAAACATTAACTTCTCAGGGCAGTGGCGTGCCCAGGGCTCAGCTCCATCCATGCCGGGTGGCAACACTGAGCCTCCCGACTCTTCAGTGGACGCTGCCTGCACCCACTCCCATCTGGGACCCTTGCTGCCGTACAGATGCCAGCTGAGCAGCCACAGCATGCTGCCCTGCCCTGCCCAGCCCCCAGCCAGTGGATTGGAGCTGACCTAGAAACTGTATACCCCTCTGTCCCCGTTGTCCCGGTCAGGGAGGGATGGAAGGATAGGTTCGTGCGCCTGGACTCCAGCGGCATTCGGGAAAGGCAGGTCCTAGCCAGGGCGCCGATGGCAGAGAGCAGCCCTAAAACTGCATGTCCTCTCTCTGTCTCCAGATTGAAGGTTCCACGACTGGCTCTTGCAGGACTCCTGAGTCCCAGGCTGGTACCTTTTCAAGAACCAGATGCTCATGTCTTGCTATAACTAAACTCCGAGTCAACAGAACTGTGGCGTTTCCTTTTGTACCACCAGTCAGATCAGATCAAACCTCCACTGTGCCCTGGCCCAAAATTCTTGGCTCGTTAATTCCTGCCAATCCCGTCTATCCTCAGGTGTGACTCCTGGAATTCCCAGTGTGGCACACCATCCAAATCTCACGGAAAACAAACAAACAAACAAACAAATTCCGCTCTTTAGGCAGAATCGTAATAATTGGAGCAAATAAGATATAGCTGCACCTCTCCAGTGGGACTTCATCTCAGGAAACCTACCACAAGCTGAAAGTGCCAGTATTTGAATGTCCCTACCCTCCTGGCCCAGCCACACTGCTCGGCAGAGGACCAGGTCCTCTCCCTGCCTTGTGTCATGAAAGAAGATTGACCCACAGAAGGAGAGTCTACCTGAATACATATCACACTCACATCATCCTAAGATGGACTGCGTCAAACCGTTGCAAGTCAGGGACTATCTGTACTGAATAAAGCAATTCCAACGCTAGATGAAGTGCTAGGAAATTTTAATTCCTTTCTTTATAATTTTCTATTTCCCTCAGTGTTGTACCAAGGGCGTGGGGTGCTTTCCTGCGCGTTTGCAGTATGCATGCATATATGGGTGCATTCACACATATATGTGTGAAAATGAAGCCAGAGGTTGGTGATGCTGGGGGCTCACTATGTCTCTTCATTGTACTCACTGAGGTGAGGTCTCATGCCAGGTAGTAGTAGTGCAGGCAGGGTACTGAGGGGTGCTGGGAATCCGAGTTCACGTCCTCCTGGCAAGTTCTTTATCCCGTGAACCATCTTCCCTGCCCCCTCCCTGTTTTAATTAGAAAGAAAATTATTTAAGAAAGCATTTGGGACAAAGAAGCAAGAACCTACTCATCTCTTTTGTTCAGCAGAACAAGAACAACAAACCGCTCAGGGTAAGTCAGTCCCAGAAAAGTTACACAGGTCTTCTCCTTCTCAGCAAGCAGTAAGTGGCTTTTCACAGGTGTGGTGTGGGACACTGTCCTTTGTTTGTTTTTGTTTTTGTTTTTGACACTGTCCTTATTATCAGCAATCTCAAGCCCTGGTACTTATGCTGGACTTCTGGGTCTGTGACACTCCAGTGGATACCTGGGGACTTAGTACAGGCCTATGTTTCTCACATGAGAAGTGCATGTTCTTTATAAATGGAAGCTATTCTCTTCAGGAAAGGTCAGAGCTTTCCTGTACATTGAAAACAACACAGACAGAACTCTAAGTTCAGCTGTTAGCGGTTAGGCCAGGCAGGGATGAGGCTGTCCGTCCCCCCTCCAAAGTCAAGCTCAGCTCATCTGTTCACGGAGCTAATGACAATTGGCTCTAACTTGTGCCTGGCAGTCTGGCACTTGGGATTCTTTGGTAACGACAGCAGAGAAGTCTCTGCCCTTCTGGAACCTATGTGGGAGACGAGAACTCAGGACTGAGGAGATGGCTCCGTTGGTTAAAAGCCTGCTGCACAAGCAGGAGCGGTGAAGTCTGGATCTCCAGCATCCATGTAAAAGCCAGCCATATACATCTGTGAGGATGTATAGGATGGGGGTGGGGCAGAGGCAGCCCGATCCCAGGGGCTCACTGGCTAGCCAACCAGCCACACAAATCAAGCCTTCAAACACTTGTGGAAATAACAGCCGTGTAGCTGAGATGCCCTCTCCGCCAGGTGTGTCCCTACGCTCTTTGTGTTTTCTTGAGTCCTATACGTATACTTCAGGGTGCAGATGGTGTTATCAGCCACGCTGCGGACGAGCAGCCGTCAGTAATGAGGAGGTAAGCCACCCAAAGTCACAGAGCTAGCAAGTGCTGGAGCTGGCCTTCTGGCTCAGCCAGCCCGGCCTGCCTGGTGGTGGGTGTCTGGTAGAAGGTTGGAGAGATGCCGGGGTTAGGAAAGGAAACAGCAGAGGGAAGGGACCAGCCACTGGGAGGGTTGTGAGTATTCTGTACCTGCATCCAGAGAAGTAAAAGGAGCACCACCCCTCCTATTAGAGATTTCAGTCTGCCTGGATACAGAGCATTGGATGGTGAGCCACACCTCGATCCTTGGGTTCATAGACAGAGGTGCCACAGGAAAAGCATTTGTTTCTGTGATACTTTGGTTTGGACAGGTTTTTTTTTTGGTAGTGGCCTTGTGGCTTCCTGTTTCTGCTGCTCTTATCTCTCATACCATGGTGTCTGTGTTCACAGCCTGCTAGAGCCTGAGCAGGTGCCCGTGTGCGGCCGGGACTGGTCACCTAGAGATGGCATCCTCCTGTTGTGTTGATGTGTGGGTTACAGCTCTGTTTGGTTCTCTTGGATTCGCCTGTCTTCCTTTGCTCTCTTGGTGGCCTCTGGGTGTCTCAGGACGTATTCTTGCTTCCCACTGCCACACTGCCCTCACACATACACAGTCTTCACCCTGCCCCCTATTTATTGGTCAGAGAAAACATGTCTAGGAAGAAAAAGCCCCTGGAAAGGGAAACACCATTGGCTGTTTATTGGCCCATTGGGGGGGGGGAGGATTGCTGCCTTTTTATCTTGCCCAAAAAGCAGTAGTAAATTTGTCTTCACAGCCTATCTGGTTCATGTCACGAGGGTGTCACTACAGTGTGTAGTTAGACTAGGACAAATCCCCATCGTGTGGTTCTTTTTCTCCATGTGTATGATCCCTCCGCCTTCCAATTTCCTTCAGGCCCCAGGAGAGTAACTTGTATTAGTCTGCTGAGACATAAAGCCTTTCCCCGGAGTAAAAGCCACGCCCTGTGCTGGCTTCCGTTCTAGAAGCCAGTCCTACCCCTACTAGAGGGCAAGAAGATGACAGGGACGTGGCATCATTGTCACCCCTAAAAGCTCAAAAGGGCCTCTGCTGTGGGAACCTTTGAAAACCACATGATGATATCCTATACCCATTTTGTCATTTGCTACCTCATAACATCAGCCACAGGAAGATACCCCTCATGACCGGAAGGAAACCTCCATCGTTCTGGTTTTACCTAAGATTGGGTGGGTATGTGAAGAAGCAAAGACTAATCCCATCTGAGCTCCTGGGACTCAGACCCACAGCAGTCACACGGTGCAGTCCCCGTCAACATCACTGCCACATCATCCGCCCTGTGTCTTGAGACATTGAAAACTGTGGTTTGGGCAAATGATTAGCTGGATCCCAAGACAGTTTCACGCTCCTCAGTGTCAGGTGCTAAGGGGCATCAACCAAGGTCACCCTTGTTTTACTTGGAGTCCAATTCTGGACTTACAAAAAGAACTTGGTAACTGCCTTCCAGTTGTTCTGTGGTAGAATTTAGTAGACCATTCCCAAAGTCGGGTTTGCCTCCAGCTCTACTTTCTTACTGTGTTGGGTTACTAGGATGGCAGAGTGCCACAGACCAAGTAGGTTAACAGTGGAGAATTATTTTTGCATGGTTCTGGGGACTTAGAAGGCTGGCATCAAGGCTACATCCCAAAGGTGCCAGGGAAGGATCTGCACGAACCCTGTTTTAGCTTGCGGACTTGTGGCGGAGAACTGTCTTCACCCGGGTGTTTTCCTGACTCAGCCTCTGTCCTCATTGCCCTGTTTTAGGAGAATGCTGGATTGGTAGCATCTATAATGACCCTGTTCCCAAATACACAAACACATTTTGAGGTGCTGCTTGGGACATAGACATGTGGTAGGGCCAGGGGAGGGAACACTTGAACCCGTGACACTTAGTGGAAAATAGTTCAGTTCTCCTGAGTGACACTCCTCCCTTGCTGCCCGTGCACTGATGGCTAGGAACAGCTGGGTTCCATATGGAAGTTGACCATACCTTCACCAAAATGGCGTCCTTTTCTTTGTACTTCATTTTGGAAATCAAGCTTCTCTCGTTCTATATCAAAAATTGGTCAGTCAGTCAGTCCTAAACTCTCGTCCAGAATGCCAGTTGTGCGCCAGCCTCACAGAAAACCAGGGTGACAGACAGAATTTGCAAAGTAAATTCTTTGGGCTGTGTCTTCATGACCTTACTGTGTTAATTCTAACACATAAGATAATGGGATTGCAGAAACATGGATACCCTTAGAACAAAGGAAGGGCAGAAGAAAGACTCAGGCACGCTCTGATCTGGATGCAGGTCTGCTGGCCCTCCATCGACTCCGACTCCCTCTGGCGATTCCCGCCTTCCCACGTCAGTAGCCACCTGCCTTCCAGGATAGATAATAGCTACTGTTTGAATCTCCCCTACCAGTTTGGAAGAGATATGTATTTCTTGGTGACTAGTATAAGATCTGATACATAGGTATATCAGTAAATTTTTACTGAAGACCGGAATACCTTCAAATTAAAAAAAAAAATTAGTGTATGGGCAGAAAACCATTTGGGGAGGAAAACAACATTCTGATATTTACTTGTTAAAATTAATTTCTACTGAAGTTAAAAAATCTAAAGACTTGCCTTTTTTTTTCCTAAGGCTCTTAAGATCCCATTATTTTATTTATAAGCCTAACAGTCTCTAACAATCACTTTTAAAGAGGCCTTTTTACAAATGTTTGGTCTAATTTGCAAACTTAGCTAATTAAACTCCTTTAAACATTTTAAGCGGCATTTGTAAAGGAAATCGAACTTATTAAATTTATAAGTACTCAATTGCCTGACTCAACAAACAAGTCTCCCGGAGCACTCAAGCAATTCTTATAAATCTAATTAAGCTCATAAGTATATGCTACACCTTAGGGTCTTCTATACTTTCGTGGGCTATAAGTGACCTCGATGAAATTATGACTTAAAGTTCAAGACGAAGTGAATTCTGTAGCCCACAGACTCAGCTAATACTTCAAGGCTAGTCTGTTCTGAAGCTGCCACTAACTAAAGACTTGGTTTTCTTAAACACATTTCTGCTCTGCTTTTACATTGTCCTCCACCCCCCTAAAAAAAAAAGTCTCCCTCCCCCGAAGATGTCCTTCCCTCTGCTCTCCAGGGCTTTCCCAGCATCCGACCTACCCTTGATGTAAGTCCCAAACAGCCCTGAAGAGACATGCATGGCCCGTGTCTGTAAGCGGAGAGCACTCTCAGCACTCAGAGGGGACCAGGCAGGTAGTTCAGGCCCCAGGATGGCTGCATTCCCCGTACACTCGGCAGTTCAAGAAGATGGGCAAAGATTGGGGACGCGGCTCAGTTGGGAGAGTGCTTGTCTTGTATACCCTAAGGCCCTGGTTCAGTTCTCTGTGCCACATAAACTGAGGATGGCGGCGCATGCCTGTGATCCCAGCACTCCAGAAGTGGAGGCAGGAGCATCAGATGTTGGAGATTATCCTTTGCTACACTGTGAGTTTGGAGTCAGCCAGGGCTACATCAGCCCATGTCCACCAGCCCTTTGTCTTCACAGTGGGTGGGGCAGATGCAGAGCAGTAGGAGTCTGACACAGGACTACAGTGAAGTATCTGCACCCTATGCCCCTACCATGCTCACCACTGTGTCCGGACATCAGTACCACCTCCTGCCTTCCCAGGTCCTCTCTCTGTTCGCTCCTGCATCTCCTCGCCATGCACGAGATCCCATAGGACAAGAGGGTGAATTCTCAGTGGGAGCCCTGATCAGAATCATTAGATCACTCAAAATTACTGTAAATATTAGAATTATAAGCAAAAAAAATGGCTTTCTGATTCAAAACAAAAAAATGAAAACCAGCCAGGCATACACATTTAATCGCAGCACTCTGGAGGCAGAGGCAGGTGGATCTGTGAGTTTGAGGACAGCCTGGTCTGCTAGGTCTACACAGAGAAACTCTGTCTCAAACAAAACAAAGGAAAAGCAAAACAACCAACATCAAAGAAACAAAACTAAAGCCCTAGGGTTTTTGTCTTTCAGAAACACTGTAGCTAGCACAGTTTAAATCCTTTTTGCAGAACTTTTACCATCAAATAACAGGTTACAAAAAGAAACAGTTGTATCTTCTTTTTAAAAAAAAAACAAAAAACAAAAAACTAAAATTAAAATAAGAGGGAGAGAGAAAGAAAGGAAAGGAAAGCCTAGAATATTAGTTTCTGACACTAAAAGGGACATCTGCTGCAGGTAACTGTATCTTCTCAATGTGGGGAGGATGCTTGCTCCTGTGGGGAGACTCGGCTCCCCCCACCTCCCCATTCCCACCCCAGCAGGTCAAGCCACCTTCTGGACCAGCAGCTGTCAGCCTAAACTCGGTCAAGTGTCTCTTCTCCTAATTGTTGGGATGAACCCCCTTCTGTGGTCATTTTCTCTATGAGGCTCAACTAGAGGTGAGTTTTAGGTGGCCCACATACTTAGATTTCAGGAAACATTACTGGACTCTCCATCTATTCACTGGAGTCCGGATCCTTCCCCTCTGGCTGCCACTTGACTGGAGTCCAAAGACCTTGAAATTCCATGAATATCCTGATTTTTTTTTTTAAATATTCCCTGTCTCCGGGACCAGACAGGCTTGGCAGATGTTAAAGTGAGCTGAAAACACCTGGTTCTAGTTGACTCTGTCCGGAGCTGTCAAGTACCCAAATGGGAAGGCTCAGGGCAGCTCCCAAGTGGCTTCAGCAGTACAGAGCATCAAGTGGCCTGTACCTGGGCGTGGGTTTCCACAATAATGGCTAAGTCCATTGGTTAGACATTTCAAGTGAAGCAGGCAGACATTTCAAGAGGCAGTGTTTATGTATTCTCTTAAAGGGAATGTTTTCCTTCTCGTGGTGTCACCGAGTGCTCCTGCTGTACAAGGCAAACATTTGCAGAAGTCTGACAAAGGCCTTTGATCCAATGAGGAAGTTGGTAAAAGCAAGCTCTTTGTAATGGCCTTAAAGAAAAACCAGAATAATACGGTTTGGTTATCTCTTATTTGTTGTAAAATGTTAAGGGATTTGCAGGGCTCTCTGGCTCTTGCTACCTATATCACAAATCTGACTGTAACCAAAGGTTGTCTATAATACGGCATGGTGAATAATGCATGCGGACTGATAACAGGCTTTAAAAGGGAGAGAGAGAAGGTAGCTTTTAAGTACAGTGTGGCATTTCCCTTTCTGCCATGGTGATACATGATATAGTGCTCCGTGGCGTGCAAAATGTTATTGGTTGTCATAGCAATAGAACACCATCGGGGAGGAAGGAAGAAATGCTCTGTAAGCCGCCCGGCTGACATAGAACTCTCGTTATAACAGAATGATCATTGTTACCACTATATTTACTGTCAGATAATAAAATCCATGCTACACTACCCCCCCCCGTGTCAGTTCTGAATGGCCTCGCAGCCACCTCAGCACCCACATTATACACCTAGTCTCTGTCTTGGTTGTGGGTTTTGGACTGATAGCTTCTGCTGCTTGCTATTGTAAAACTAGATTGTGTGTTTAATGCATCCTCAAACTCTTGTCGAGCTGCCGAGCCAAGCCCAGCCCATAGCACGAGAGCTTGAGCACGTCCTCTGTGGAGCCCTGGAATTACGTCTCTGTGATTCTCTTCCCTGTCATGGCTACCCCGTTGGGCATTTTTCACTCCTGTGTTCCTTCAGCTTAGGCCTGAGTGAAGAGTCTTCCTGCAGAGCCACCTAACCTGGACTCGTCTTCCCTTTGGGGCCTCTGAGTGACTGTTGGGGAGTTTGCCTAGGGCTGGATCTCCAGCGTATCTGTCCTGTCATTCAAAGTGTGTGCTTGGAAACCCATCAAATGCAGCCGCCGCTGTTGGGTTGCTGCGCAGGTCAGCTGTAGAGGCCACGTTCTTTGTCAGCAATGGGCATATCCTTTCTCAACAATCAGCCTGTGAATACAGGTCCCTGACCCAGCCGGAGGGTAGGCTTGGGAGGGGGGAAGCAGAGTGTGTGTGTGTGTGTGTGTGTGTGTGTGTGTGTGTGTGTGTGTGTGTGTATGCATGTATGTACGTGTGTGTCTGCCTGTGTGTGTATCTCTGTGTGTCTCTGTGTGTCTATGTGCACATACATGTTCATGTAGACACATTTGGTGCCAGCACTGTGGCTGTGTTCTTGTGATCTGACCGTGTCTTGCTTATTGTGAATGCCAGGGAGTCTCTTGCCTCACTTAGTCCTCACAGTCACCCATTTTATAGATAGGAGGGCTAAGGCACAGAAAAATTGACTGGCTATGGTGACATCATTGGTAAGTGCCTGAGTTGGGATTTGAGCCCATCTCACCTGACTCCAGAGCACAAATTCCCTACTACTACTTTGTGTAATCTAAACTGGAATCAAGGAAGGCCCCAAAGGAATCCAGAGCCCCTGGTCATACTGGGAGACACGCTGCTTGCTGGCAGTGCAAAGGGGAGAGAAAACCTGGAGGCAGGGACTTAGAAACCACGCATTGCTTGGAGAGAGCAAGACAGAGCAGACTAGAGCAAAGCCACGCCCTGCTTGACTGCATGATGTTGTTGTAATAAAGGCAAACAAGCCGAACAGCTGCCGGTTTTCCATGGATAGCACCGACCCATCTCACCCTGCACTCCAGCTATCTCGGGGCTGCCACAGGTCACATGGGTCAGATGGAACACCCAGCAACCATAAGCTCATTGTCGCCGCACCCTTCTCAGGGCCAGCAAGTTGGTGAATGGCCTAATGGGCCCAGCGGCCCCACCAGTGAAGGAGTTGCTGTTACCCCCATTTTCTAGACATGGAAACTGAGTCACTGAGAAGTCGTCTTGCAATAAGCTATGCCTGGCAAGAGTAGCCAGCACCCCCTTCGGGAGATACGTTGACGAGAGCTCACTGACTGTGGCACATCTGTGTTCCCCTCGGTGGGGCTAATGTGTGTATGAACTTGTGCACACAACTGAGCTAGAAGCACTGAGTATCCAATGATGCCTGCCCAAGTATCCAAGAAGGGTAGGAATTTCTTGGGGGAAGACGGGACTTTCTAGAGAGGATTAGTAATGCCTCCGTGTGTTAGCTGAATGAGCTTGCCTTATAGAAATCTTGAGAACTTAAGGTTGAACTGGGCGTGGAGTCTGAGTTTGAAAGCAAAGGCTCTCTGCACTGGCCTCGAGGGCATGAAGACCAGAGTGAGAGTAGAGGGCACAGTGGATGAATATCAGTCCAGCCCTCATCTTACAGACCAGGAACACGAGGCCCAGGGCATCTCTCTAGGGCCCATTCTGTGGAAGAGCCACCCCTTATGTGTAAAAATCAGACACATGCAAGGGCACTCACCCATAGCATTCTTTGTGAAGGGAAAAAGAAAACAACCTTGTCCAGGCCCAGGAGAACACTGGAACGAGCTGATGTTTTCATCTGGTACAGAAATGAGAAGGAATGAACCACATACCTCCGTTCCCAGATGATTGGATGCCAAGACTCATGGTTCAGTGAGGGGGGAAAACCCAAGTCACGGAAGAGAAGTATGTGTCCATTTATGGAGAACACTCACAGTCCGTTGCATTTCAGTCTTTATGTGTTTATGTTCAAGTGTACATGAGGGGGATACACAGCGCATGCGTGCACAGCCATGTGGAAGGCAGAGATGGGTTATTCCGCACAAGGTCTCTCATCAGGACCTAGGATCCATCTATTGCATCGGACGGACTGAGCAGTGAGCCTCTGGGATCCTGCTTTCTCTGCCTGCTCCGTCCTGAGAGTACGTGCTTACCACATGCCCAGCTTTTCACGTGGGCGGGGCCGGGAGTCGGACTCATATTCTCATGTTTGCAAGGCCAGATTTTACTGAACTGAACCACCTCCCTTGACAGTCAAGGTGCCTCTGTGTGTCACTGTCCAGACGACATGGGATTAGATAACCTGCTTAGTTTTCAAAATAAGTGACTGTTGCATTCATGGGTTTAAAATTACGTGTAACAAAAAAAAAAAGACACATGCGCTGACTGGTGTAGTCGTATACACTGAGTTGGTTGAAGGAAGCCCAAGGAGTCAGAGCTGGTCTCCAAATTCACAGGGCCAGCCAGGTATCCAGGTACCACACAGGCAGGTGCCGGTGTGGATGCAGAGCCCTGTGCCGGCCACACATTGCCAGGGAATCCAGGAAAATAACAGCATCCGTGAACAAAGCAGGGTTTTGCTAACTGAGCGGGTTTGGTGTCAGGAGGGAAAAAAATGGGTCCAATTTCTGATGGCATCAGTATTCCACGGCAGACTCCCAGACAGGAGAAGGGTACAAATGGCGCCGTTCATTAGCAAATAGAATACAGATGTCAGGCTCCTTTTGCCTAACTGTAGCAGCATCCTGGAAATGGCAGTATTGAGAGGCGAGCAGGGGATGCTGCAGGCTCAGCATAGAGGAGAGTCCCCTGGGAGGAGGGCCATGGCCACTTTCAGGGATTCAGGGCTGGACTTGGCCATCTTCCTCTTGGCTAATTGTGCTTCATTGGTGAGGGTGAAAAGCTAACATTTCTTAGGGAACTGCTAAAGCAAAAATTTCTTAAATATATTTTTATTTTGCAAAAAGAAAAAAATACCTTAATTTTCAACCATCATCCTGTCACCTTTGGAGAAGGAAGTGAAGTCCAGAGAGATAAATGACTGGCCCAGTATCACACGGCATCAGAATGGTGTGGTTTAGAGAGAGTCCAGCAACAGTGCTGACCCCGTTGGTATGTCGGTGCTGTTCTGACTAGCAAGTCTGGTGGAAAGCGGAGAACACAGAAGACACGCTGAGCTATGATCCCGGGCCTTTTCTTACTACAATTGATCCTTTTCCAAGCAGCGTTCAGGACTACCCAGCATCCCTTGTAAGCTCAGGATCAGCATGTAAGATAAATAAAGACATCCTCTGGAGAAAATTGGCAAAACGTAGGTCCCAGCTGGGAAGGGGAAATACAAAAAAATACTAACGTCGGTGCTGCTATTCTAAGAAGCCTCTGGCTTGGTTGTGGGTCAGTAAAGGTCAAAAATAGTCAAGGAAGCTGTGCTCTGTGACGGGAACACCCTGCTGTTGGGCTCATTGGGGACAGTATGCCCACCTTACCTAGGGAGAAGAGAGGGGTTGTCAAAATCGATGAGCGTGGGAATCGAAAGCACCTGTGAGAGCAGCCAGGCCTGGCCAGCTGAGTGCGGAGCCAGCCACGTGGCTCTGGAGGCCAAATGAAGGCTTAGGATGTGGGGGGTGGGGAGGGGAGAGGGAGGGAGGTTCTGAACCTGGGCCCCTGGAGAGAAGGTGCAGGGAGAAAGGGCTCCGTGTAGGGAACCAGTTTGAAGGTCTTTGCAGAAGTCCTGGTATCAAGCAATGGCTCCAGGCTGGCCCGTGTGGTGGCGAAACACCGTTGGTAACTGTTTAGTTGCGCCCAGGATGATTTTTCTGCCCTGAGATGAGGTTTGGGGGTTGTCTTTGTATTTTATTATCAGAGATATTGGGAAGGTGAGCAGAGCAGAGGCTTTTTATGACCCAAGTGTTATTTTCTGAAGAATGTGATGACTTTGCTGCCCCACTGTGGTAAGGCCCCTCCCCACCCACCATGAGCTAGCGACCCACCATGAGCGAGCGTCTCCTTCCAGTCCTACCAGTACATCCAGTGTTTGTGTGGAATCAGTGTTACCAGCTCAAGCTCAGGGGTTGAGCCAGGCTGACTGGGGGTGAACCAGGCTGCTCCGATAGGGTCCAACTCTGGAACAAACGTGCCTTCCTTCTGATGGGCTATGCAGGCCTCCAGAGACACCTTTAACCGACTGTTAGGTGTCGCCAAGCAACTGCTGGAGTTATTTTCTTTGTAGAGAAGTTGCTGAGCTGCCTGAAAGGTAAAAGGGACAGAGTCTTAGGTACCAGGAGCCAGTTCCTTCTCAACCCACACATGCCCAGCAGTTCCCGCAGTAAGGCAGCAAAGTCATCTCATTCTTCAGATGTCTGCCACGCATCACCACCAGTCACAGGACAGACAGACTCACTCACTCTCTCTCTCTCTCTCTCTCTCTCTCTCTCTCTCTCTCTCTCTCTCACACACACACACACACACACACACACACACACACACACACAGACACGCACAGACATGCACAGACCAGAGTCCGTCAGTCAGTCTGTCTCTGTCTCCCTCTCCCTCGCCCCCTCTCCTCCTCTCATGCGAGCACCGGTCTCTTGATTTAGTTTATTCTCCTGGTTTCCAGAGAAACTTTCTTCCAGTGGGGAGCCCTTGGTCCTGGTCAGATACTTTCTGCCTCAAGGGCATAAAGTTAATTTAGAAATGACATTTTACATAGTGGAAGCCTCTGATACAACAGTGCAAATGGCTCTGCTTTGGAAAGTCAGCAGTCAGACATGAAATGGCTCCCTGGAACAGCACTCTGGCTTTCTGCCCTGCCTCCCACCCCCAAAATCCAGCTCTGAAGAAGCGAAGCAAAGAAGACAAGGGGCTGTGGTTGTTATGAAGGCCAGCTCTCAGATTCATTCGCACAGCAGTACTAGTTTTCCTTTTTAAAACTCTAATCCAGACAAGAAAAATTGGATGCCTTCCCCCAATAGAGTCTCTGAACTGTACTTAATGAAAGCTTGAATAACTAGTTTGGGTTGTGAAAGATAGAAGACCCTGCCCATTGCTGACTGCAGTTTAATTGCATAATGAGGCAGCCAATCCTGTTTTTATCTGATTTAGACGCCTTGCAACATAAGCTTCCGCAGGGCTCCGCCACCCTCACCTCACAGGCCAGTCCCCTTTCTGCCAACCATGTCCTGACGCCTTCTGTTCACTCTATGTTTACTATAAAAGTGATTGGTTTCATAAAGCCTCGCTCACTCATTTTTTGATTGATTGATTGATTGATTGATTGTCTAGCCCAGGCTGAAATGGAGCCCCTACATAGCCAGGGATGACCTTGAACTCCTGGTCCCTCTGTGTCAGGCCTTTATTTTCCTAGGGATGGAACACAGGACTTTGTACATGCTAGGCAAACAAGTCCATGAAGATGCTTTCATTCCAGTCTATCGTGAACAGTGGCCACATTCGCCCCCTCTTATCCTCTTCTGTCCCCCACTTCTCTGTCCTGCCAGTCCCCTCTGTCCCCAGGTACTCCCGTATACATTCATAGTGCGTGGATGCATGCATGTATAAAACTTACGTTCTGCATGTGAAGAAAGACATACAGTATTTGTCATCTGAGTCTAGGCTCTCTTAACTCTACTTTTTTTCAAGGGACTTGGCTTCTTTACCCAGGAACGCATTCAGAACCCTGGCCCTATGGTGCACATCAGAAAATGGAGCTATATGCCTCCTGAGGAGCTGTTCGTAGCCTGTATTTCTTCCTTTAAGAAATGTAGCTAGGTGCTCCTTCACTGATTTAGTTCCCACGGGCAGAGAAGGGGAAGAGCATTGGACAAAGTGCAGGAAATACTGTTGCCTCCCATCAGATCCAACCGCCGCTGCCGCGGGCAAGTACAGTACAAGGGAGACCTGGGCGGGTGGGTCAGGGTGCAGGGCCTGCCAGACAATCCCCTTAACCACCCCCACCTTGCCGCTGCTGTAACTGAGAGAAGACTCTCACAGGCTTGACTCACAAAAGCTGCCGTTTGCCCCCTCCTTCTGCCCCAAGGCCAACAAAATAGGCGGGTTCCCAGTTTGGAGCTGGCTGGTTGGACGCCTGGGCTTTTGTTTGCTGTGGAGTTGTCTGGGCAGCAGAGAGCAAAGAGACGTGAAGAGATTAGCCAAAGCAGAAGGCCCAGAAGGGCAGCCCTCCCAGCCCAGCCAAGAGGGGTCCGGTACTGGGTAGAAGAGGCAGGGGCCTGTCTCCAGCAAACTTATGTACCAAACCTTGTCCTTTCTAACGTGGGCTAGAGGGTGTAACCTAGAAGATAGTGCATCTACTTTAGAGATTCTTACTACCAGCCGGTACTGTAGATAAGAAAATTTCTTCATTTAGCAGATAAGGCTAGGAGGCCGTTTGTGCTGGGTAACCTGCTGGGACCTGTTGGTGGATAATCAGAAAGATAACATCGTGGAGTTCGAAGAGAACATACGCTGATTTTTTTCTTCATCTTTAACCATTTTCTAACATCTTGAGAAATGTTCTTCATGTTTTTGTTTGTTTGCTGCCCCTAAGGGACTTAGGGTTGTTTTGTTTTGTTTTAAATCTTCAGGAATCCCTAGAGAAAGCTCAACACATGGTAACAACATGCATAACAGTACCGTGTGTGTGTGTGTGTGTGTGTGTGTGTGTGTGTGTGTGTGTGTGTGAGTGTGTGCAGGTGTAGGTGTGAGAGGGTGTGCCCACAGGTGCTCATGTGTGCACACGCATGCCCAGTCCAGAGGCCCGTGCCAGCTTTCCCTGCTGGCTTTCCACCCTTTTCGTTTGTTTGTTTTGACAGTTTCTCACTGAACCCGGAGCTCCCTGTTTTGGCCGGACGGGCCTTAGGGAGTCTACCTGCCTCCGACTCACCACAGATAGGGTCAGACATGCCACCTCGCCCAGCCTTCTGCCTGGGTTCTAGATTCCTAACCTCAGGCCCTTCTGCTACTTTGGCAAGCGCTTTGCTGACTGAGCATTCTCTCCAGTCCAGAATCATCTCTGTTTCCAAATAACAGATGTGTTAGGGTTGTGTTGGGTAGTTACAAACGCTTAGTCAAAAACCGCACTGCATGTTACTGCATGTGAAAGTTTCACAAGCACCCAAGACCTTAGGACCATGTTTTTCTGTCACCAAGGAGGAGGATATGCAGTCTGTCCTCTTGTAGTGACACTCTCCAGAGAGAGGCCTCCTCCGAATGAGTCTCAACACAGCTCCTTTCTATATCCTCGCCCCTCCTAGAGCCCCATATAACTTTGAGATCCTTCCCAGAAACACACAGTACCTTGTGTCTGCGTGTAAGCCCTTTATGGACTGAACATCTGACCCAGGTCCCTCCTTCCCTGTCCTCTTTGCATCCACCGTCAGGTTTGCCCCTCCCCCATACTCTGCTGCCTCTGGCTCTTCATCGATGCTAATGAGAAATAGAGGGAGGTGAAAGGGTCCAGCTCCGTGGGGAAGAACAGTCTCCACAGCTGCCTGCCGTGGAGGACTGAGTGGGCTCTCTTCTGCCACCTTAGTGAATGTGGCCAAGATGACCTGGGTAGACCAAACACGAGTAGGGTGTAAGTAAGCCTTGAGCTTCCTCGGAAGTTTAGTCACTGAAATTCACTGAGATTGCTCCCAGTTTGGGCTTTAATAGACTGGCTGATGCACAGAGATATCAGTTGGTTCGATGAGACACTATATAATGGGATTGCTATTTTTAAAACAAAATAAATTAATATTTTAAGAAGAATTTCTTTTTATGTGTGTATAAGACCCAAGTGGAGGTCAAAAGAAACTTGGGTTACTTCTCTCCCAGTAACTGGGTCCTGGAGATCACGCTCAAGTCACCAGGCTCAAGGCAGACCAGGCCCTTCCATCCAAACCGTCTTCCCCACCCCAAATTAATTTTTCTGTGTGTGAAATGGAATCGGTAATGAAACCCACATTGGATTCATTAGTTATCCTTTTTTGTTTGTTTTCGCAAAGTGCTTAGAGAAAATAGACATTGTAGAGAAATGCAAAAAAAGTTAATTGTGTCCTGTATCCCCAAATGGACAGTTTCTTTGGAGAATAAAATTAAAAATCACCCCCCTCCCGCTTCCTTTTTAATTCTAAATCTTGCTGAGTAGGACTAACCCAGGCTGTCCCTGAACTCGAGCCAGTTCTCCAGTCTTGGCTTCTCGGGCTGGGCTGTCTGTCTGTATCAGGTTCTCCTGTAGCCCACGCAGGCACATAGCTCCCTGTGTAGCCCCTAAAGCACCAGAGTGCTGGAGTACTCTGCACTCAGCGTGCGTGTGTGTGTGTGTGTGTGTGTGTGTGTGTGCGTGTGTGTGTGTGTGTGGAGAGGGGGGGAGTTTGTTTAATTTTTATTTATTTATTTTTTGGGTTTTTGTTTTTGTTTTTGTTTTTGTTTGAGACAGGGTTTCTCTATAATCCTGGCTATCCTGGAACTCTCTAGATAGACCAGGCCGGCCTCTAGCTCAGAGCTCCATCTGCCTCTGCCTCCCGAGTGCAGGGATTAGAGACATGTCGTGTTTTACTTTTAAAACATGGTGCATTTTGACTGCTAAGTAAAGCTCCTGCTGTTACTGTTACTTACTATATACTGTGCACTTGGGCCCATGTGCGCATGCCACAGGGCAGTCGTCAGAGGGCAACGCTGCAGTCAGGGCTGGGTTTCTCCTGTTTATGCCACTGTGCGTCATTATCCTGCCTCCACCTCCCGCATCTCCATTGCAGCGCAGTTTACAGACGTGCCCTACAGCCGCCGGCCTTTTGCATACACTGCAGGGACCCGAGCCCAGGTCCTCAGGTTTGTTTAGCAAGTGCTTTCTTTACCCACCGAGCCATCTCCCTGGTCCAGTGTCCTGCTCCTAAGCTTTTCTTTCAAGTACCACTCAGTAAACAAATGGGGTACACAGTTCAGTTCCGAACTCTTAATTGAAATGAGGGAGGATGGTGTTTAATCTGTGACTTGTCTGTCACCGTGACACTTGGAATCGATATGGTGGATGCTTCCTTACAGAGCAGTGAGCCAAGCCCTGGGGCACGAAACCTTCCTTTTAATAGGCTGTGAGGTCAGTTGTGAGAGCAGCCATCTGCCAGGTCCCAAGACCCTAGCAAGCCAGCACACTGTCCTAGCATCCTCTGTGTGGCATTAGACTTCTTGGCCAGTAAATAACATGAAAACTTTTTCAATAATTAATGTAAATTTGAGAATCTGCCCCTCTAAAGGTTCCTCCTTACCTGTCTGAAGAGTGTACCCCTGGCACTTGGTCTACGCAGGTGGCTTGCGTTGGCGCCCCGCAGGGAGTAGGCTTTGAGATGCAAATGTACCAGTCTCCATCAAATGCCTTTGGTGAGCATTTACACCCAGTCCCTTTGCTTTCTCTCACTGAACCAAAAGAAAACAGTACTGGGACAGTATAGTTCACCAGCGACATGCCGGTAGAAGCAGGGAGGCAACTGTTCCTCTTCTTAAACTCTAGTTTGGGACACCTCTGAGGAGTGGTTTTATTTCTCCTTCCTGAATAAAGCTTTTACAAATACAGAAAAGCATCCTTCACTCCAAGGCAGGTCTATTCACAGGGAAGTATGTGAGTGAAAACTGTACTTCTTCGAAGTTCAGCTCCAAGTGGGAATCGCCCCTGGCCTGGGTTTGGATGTAGACAGGACTTGTTTGTGAAGCCCACTGCCTCTGGTCTTAGGGAACTTGGGAATTTCCCATCTCTCTTTTTAGGCTAGTGAGTTCTTCACCCACCCCACCCCTCCCTCTCTCTCATCTCTAAACATTTAGCTGAAGAGTTGAAGTACTGTTGACTCTATTCAGATTGTGTAAGGGGCTACTAGTAATAGGCAGAGGTACAGATACTCCTAAAACGAAAGGGTCGGGAGGCCCAGTGGGCTCCTGAAAATTGTAGAGGAATCAACTGACCTTTGCTGCAAAGTGAGTTGATAGTCACATGACTGTAAAACGTGTTGGATTTATGAGCTAAAAGAGACACTCTGGAATGATGTTTTGGATGTCCTGCCTTCTCGTTTGCATGTGTGGGATACACAGAGAATCCAATGCGATTTGTGTTCTAAATATCGCAGGCAACTATCCAGTTGGGGTCCCTGTGTTATGTTAAAGGGACAGAGCTCCTGTCTTCTTTCTCTAGGCATGTCTGGGATGGAGAGTCTTTGAGGTTCCTGTGGGTCCCGTCTACTGTTAGACACTGCCAAACAACTCACCAGGGCTCCTCACTCTTGCTTTACCTGGGCCTAGCTCTACTTTTTCATCAGTAAGATGGCTTCATTGGATCACTTCTGAATTCTGTGTTTCCCTGCCCAGAGCTGAGAAGATGTGTGTGTATGTATGTATGTATGTATGAATGAATGTATGTATGTATATATGTATGGAAACCCAGATGAGTTTGGTTTCCTGTGGAATGGTTTGTTTAGTAGCATAATTAGAGATAAGCTAAGATCTATGACCGCATAGGGGTATAAGGCATAATCAACTAATAATAAATTGGCATATTTCAGTGACCCAGAGCCTCTGTTGCTACTTTTACAAAATACCCAAGTGAAAAGATGATCAGAAATTGATCTTTTCAACTTGGTCACTTCATGGGTAATTAGACTGTAGATGCACAGTAATTACTGGCATATTAATTTGAATGGTTGCTTTGGCCTCGCCCACGTGGCCTGAAAGAGGACGATGTCAAGGCTCCAGCTTACTGTGTGTCTATTTAAAGTAAAATATTTCTCAGTGAAAAGGGATAATTAGGAAACCCCAAACAGATCCCAAGTTCGCTCCCCAGGGAATCAGCGTAGATGCCTGACCTTAGAAGTTTCTGGGGGCATTGGCGGCCCATCTCTGTAAGGCCACTGGGTAGAGGCCGAATCTTCCCTGTTTGTACTTCCCAGCATGGAGGCCTGGCTGCCACAGAGGTCAGTGTGGATACTGTGGTCACAGTCTAGAAAGAGAGCTGTAATTATGACTTCTAATTATGTATAGTTATGCCTACAGAGTTAAACTTAAGGGCACCTCCTGCTTGGAAGTATAAGTTAGTTGTCTGCAGGGGTCAGAAGGGTGCTAGTGTCTGTCCCCCGCCCCCACCCCCTCTCCCAGTCCTAACCAGATAGGCGTGACTTTGGCTTTGCCAGGCTCACCCTGTGTTGGCCATTGGTTAGCACTTATTACAGGAGACGGTCAGTTTAACTCCTGTCCCAGGGAAAAATAAAATTTGCAAGGGCCATGACCCAGTCTGTCTCCTGGCAGCCTTCTTACACCGTGGGACACTCGGGCTCTCGTGTCATGGGTGTCATGGGCCTTGGCTTTGCTGAGAAGGAGCATTTAGTCACCTTTGGACAGCTAGACTGGTGCTTTATTTTGGTTTTGAGGGGTTGCTTTCTTATTGTTCTTGTTTTTGGTGTGTGTGTGTGTGTGTGTGTGTGTGTGTGTGTGTGTGTGTGTGTGTATGTATGAGCGCTCTATCTGCATGTACACCTGCGTGCCAGAAAAGGGTATCAGACCCTCTATTATAGATACAGACGGTTGTGGTTGCTGGGGATTGAACTCAAGACCTCTGGAAAAGCAGCCAGTGCTCTTCACTGCTAAGCCCCCTTTTTTGATTATTATTGTCAAAATAAGATTCCCCAAACAAGATTCGAACACCCAGTTTTTCATAATAAATCCTTCTGCACTCCTGACTCAGCCTTAGGAGCAGGCGTGCCTTGCACCACTACCTTTCGGGCTTTGAGCCTCTGCCTGTGGCTCCCACATCAGCCAGTGTCCCGCTGAGATGGATTCTTTCGTCCTGGAGAAGTGGCTTGGCACAGATGCCCACCAAAGGCAGAGCTAATGAAGATGCCGCGCCTGTGGGACTTCTGCATTTCAGCAGCATGGGGCCTGCTACTCGGCGGAGGCCAGGCCACTCCGACAGTTGCTATAGCAGGGAAGAGTGAAGGCCAGAAACTCCGAGCACTTTACAAAGGGAGGAGTAGTTTCTGGAGTAGAAACATGGCGGTAGCTGGGCCTCCAGTAATGGGATGAGTTGGCTTGGGGGTGGGGTGGACTGGGCAGCACAGAGAGAGGCAGCAGGCTGTGGGCAGGCTCACTGCCAGTTAGTGCCCACTGCCCGGGTTTCTGTTCTCATCTCAGTGGCCTTCACGTCACCTCCAGCTCATAGACTTGACATGTCCTTCCTCCCAAATACTAAGGTGTGTAGGGGCAGGGAGGGGGGTTCAGAGCTCTTGTAGGAGTCCCCATTTCTGTTCCTGCCCCACAGGAAGCCAGCATGTGCCAAAGATTCTCACTATATCCCTACTTTTATTTAAAAAAAAAAAAAAGCACCAGTAAGCGAAAGGTTTCAAAATCAAGACACTGAACCCAAAAGGTATCTCACAGATTTAACTCCTCTTCCTATGACCCACAGCACAAATCCTGACCTGTACCAGATCTTGTACCTCTGTCCTCCTCAAGTCTGGATGTTTAGATTGTTTTGTACAATTCATTTCACTTTGTCTCCCAGGCAGTTGGGAGAGACATCTGTCACCTCGTCAGAGGTGTTACAGAGGCAGGCATTCATGAAATTTAGAACAGCAGGTGAAAGGTGTTTGCTGATCATCGGGACGAAAACCGAAAACGAAACTGCTCGCTTGCTCTGGACACAGATTCAACAAAGTAGACAGCGTGGCGTGGAGCCCTCGGCCAAAGGACGAAGACGTTAGACGGAGCTCAGGAGACGTCAACAGTCAGGTCCTTGCTGCCAAGAAAAAATGGAAGCATGGCAGCATCTCCCTGGAGAGCATCACCGTGTTGTTTTTGTTTTCTCTAGAGAGAAACTTGTGACCCTGAGACCCTCCAGCCCAGACCCCTCCGTGCCACCCTTGACATGGGCAGTGTAGACCTAAACAGACCACGACCTTGGCATCTGACTCTCGGGCCAGGATGTGCTCTGAGCTCAGGTCTGACCTCCTACGACCTTTCCCAGCACCCTTTTCAACAGGAAACAGAGTTAGGGGGAATAAGTGGGTTTGGTTGGGACAAGTGAGAAAGCTACTTTGGACTGGGGAGTCAGTCGCTTGGATAATCTTTTTTCTCTTCCTCTCTCTCTCTCTCTCTCTCTCTCTCTCTCTCTCTCTCTCTCTCTCTCTCTCTCTCTCTCTCTCTCTCTCTAAACACACACACTGATGCCGGCCCATTGAATTCAGCCGGTTCTTTTCTTTAGGTTTTCCTGGCCAGGTTTTAATCTGAGAAAGACTGAAAGGATGTAGAAGTGAGGAGACCCTCCTAACATCTAAGCTACAGGTGTGGATCACTCATCCTCCCCTGGCCCGCCTTGCTACAGACTCTTTCCGCTCCCAGAACTGGCTGTTAGTTTCCATGGTTTGAACTTGTCTTCAGAGCAACAAGTTTGGATTACACCCTGTGTGGAGAATCAGATTCGGAGAGCCGCTCTGGTCTCTCTGAGTCTCAGATACCCTACTTCTGCGATGGCACTGGTGTGACAAGACTGGAGGTTTTCCCAGTGCTCCAAGTCTCCCCTTCTTGGGGGCTTTTTCATGTTTTTAATGTATATGATTGTATATATGTGTACATGCGTGCTTGTGTGGGAGAGCGTGTGCTGTGGGGAGTTGTTCTCTCCCTCCAGCCTGCTGAGGCAGGGTCTTTATTGTCTCTGCGCACATTTATACCAGGCTAGTTTGTCCCTTGAGCTTCTAGATCCTTCTCCTGTCTCTGCTTCCCATCTCCCCATAGGAGTCCTGGGATTACAGGCGCAGGCCACATCCAGCTTTTCCTGGGTTACAGGATTCGAACTTAGGTCATAGGGCTTGCTAGCTAACATTTTTATCCTCTGAGCAATCCCTCCCCCACTTCCCCTGCCTTCAGAATACTTTCTTTTCAGTCAAGATGTCACTATGCAGCAGTGGCTGGCCTGGAGCTTTCTGTGTGGATCATGCTGGCCTCAAACTCACGGGCAATTCCCCTGCATTTGTTCCCAAGTTCCAGGATAGTATCGTGCCAGCATGCCACACTGTTACTGGAGAGGTCTAAAGTACCCTTGCTGGGGCTAGAGACCTGTGCTACCAATCCCACTGACCCTGAGTCCTTTCTTTTGATGCATTCTTGGTGTGCTCCATACCCATCCCATCCTGAAGGCAGTGACTGAAGTTGCACCCTGGCATCGGCCCTGGTGGAGGAGACTTTGCATCATTTCCAAACCTGGTGATCCTGCTTTCTCCAACCCTCACCCCATCGCTCTGTTGAGACTCCCTCAGTGCCTGTGCCTGCAGAGCCTTCCTCTTGGTCCTGGTTCTTCTCCAGTGCTCCTGTCTTTACAACACTCAGGCAGAGGGGAATAGAAGTAGTGGTAGCCAGTGACATCACTGGTGACAAATGATGTCACCAGAGCCGACCACACTACCAACTCCCTTCTGCTGAGGGCCGGATCACTTGCAGCTGTTTTAGATGTCTTGATTGCAGTGGAACCCAAAGACTTCAGTGATCTCAAGGTCACAGATAGAGATAATCCTATATCTCTCTCAGAGATTTTGCACAGGGACGGCAGGGGAAGCGAGGAGAAGCAACACGGTGAATTTTCACGTCTCGTTTTGCTGTGTTCTACTTGAGACAGTGGTTCAGAGGTTCCCTTTCTCAGCTGTAGCACGTGTACACATTAACTTGGCCACTGTTTGTCTCTCCCTTACTACTCTCCTTGTATGGACTAGATAATGCTTTGTCCTGCAGTGTGGAATGTTAATCTCCCTCCCACTCAGTCATGACGATCAACTGTTTCCAGACACTGCCATATGTCCTTGGGCGAGGGAGAGGGAAATCGCCGCAGTTGAGAAACTGGGCTCACTTAGAAGGGCTTTGCTTAAGTGAGATGGAGCAGTCTCCCCCCCCCCGTCTGCGGCTTCCTGCAGCATTTTATGACTTGTTTCTTTGTTTTCTAGTGTTTCTTCGTCCTAAGAGATGGTCAGGTCTTTTCCCCCTATTTTTAGGAATTAAGCAAATACTTCTTGGTATGTCATTCTCACATGCAATTATAGAAAATGGATAAAGCTATCTCAGAGCAAAATGATCTGGCAAAGTCTTGGGAAGGGAAGGCTTTCAAGGGAGCACTTTCTATTAGGCCTCAAACAGAGGGCTGACTGAGGTGCCTATTGCCCTATCACAGTTGACACTGGCCACCAGATTGTCCCAGCACTCCTCAGTTCCTACCTGTCAAAGGGTCCTCCTGGATGGCGTGCCCCCCCCCCCCCCCCCCCCCCCGCGCCCAGCTCTCCTTTTTTTCCTTATATAAGTCAGCCATTTGGGCTACACCGGCCCTTTTTCCTCCTTGGCCTCTGGGTCTCGTGGCAGTCACTCCAAGTTCCTCCCTTCCTCTCCTCACGTGGTCCTGCTCATCACGCCACTGTGGACTCTCCCAGATCCCTCTGCCTAGTTTCTCCCTTCTGTCTACACAAACTTGCTCCTCGGCCCATGTCTAGAGGGTGGTCACATTCACAGCCCCCACAAGGAGTCTTATCTTCTCTCCGCATGCGCAATTCAGTGCCACCTGGTTTTGACAAACCGCAGTCCCTGGGGAATTCCACTGCCCACCCTGAGCCCACGCGCAGTACCATCCCGAGCAGTGGCGAAGATGAAGTCAGCCACTCATTTGTCCTGTGTGTGCCTCTCTCCACACTGATAGGTCCCAAGGACCGTCTTAAGCGGCAAGGGAGGGGGGCCAGGAAGAGCCTTAACGGTCCACTTGCCTTGTAGACAGGCCTGAGAGAGGATGCCAGGACGGACTTCTGATGGTCCGTACCTGCACTGTTATATCTAGTATGTGACATTTCCCCCACATATATTGTCTTTTGATCAATCATGTGACATTATATCACCACGCAAATCACTTGAAGTGTAAGGAGGAGTGCAGGAGGGGAACACATTCACTGTGTGGAAGATCAAATGATTTCCGGAAGTGATCATAGTTCTCATGGTTTCCATCTGAGAAAAATGTTTGGTAGGTCTGCCCGCTCTCAGCTGTCTTTTTCTTTGAGAGTGAGGACCATGCCCTCTGTCGTCCTTTATATTCTGAGGTTGCTTGAACACATGGCCGTTCTGGTATGCAACGTCACACCAAGAACCCACTAAACACCTACCCAACAGGCCACGGCTTTGCAGGGAGTAGCATATTCTCCTGGCTTTTGTAAGACTGTCCCCCACCTCCAGACGCTTTGGAGTGGATGTCCCATCTGGAAGGTGTCACTTGGAGTCCATAGTTCTGTCAGCCATGAGTCAGAAAGGCAAAAAGATGTCAGGGGACATTACAGAAAGCTGTGGAAGCCAGCATAGAGTCTGGTTCCTCCTGTGTCTGCAGTCACCCACGCCATTTTAAAATGAGTCAGGTCAGCCCCAGCAGCGTGAGAGGCCCATGTTAACTAGCAGCGGATCCAGGACTTGAACCTAGCAATCCCCCTGCCTATCTATCTAGTGCTTTTCCCATCCTGCCCACGGAGGGACGCCTCCACCGCTCCAGGTGGAGCCATGTCCATGTGGTGGGGCAGCAAGATTCAGCGCTATCCTCATCCACGTAGCGGAGACCCCGATGACAGAGGCTTAGAGCCTGCTTTCCTCTGTGTGTGTGTTCCTTCGAGGGAAGAGAGTTGGGAAACAAGCCACGCCACCGTGTCTCGGTCCCGTGCTGCAGGGAAGTCGCACCGGGGTGAAATGACCACATCAGAGATCCAACAAGGACCACGGGAACGTTCAGAGAAGCAATGCTGTTGCCAGAGCGTAGTCAAGGACTCTTTCATTAAAGGATGCATTAAATGATGCTCAGAATTCTACCAAGCACCCGTGGTAGGGAGCCGGGTACTAACCTGTAGCAAATACTGTGGCTTCCTGTCCCAGGGTGCAGAGCTAGGGACTGTTGGGTAGATCCGTTTTCCCAGAATGAACTGCCATGCTGTCTTATTCTCCTGAACCCCGGCCTCGCTGCGGTTCCCCAGATTACGACAGGAATGTTAACTCCTTTCACTGAGGTCTTCTTGAGTCCTGGACAGAACAGCATCCTCTTTTCTTAGACTGATAAACTGCACTGAACCGTGGCGGGAAGCCCCTCAGCTCACCTTCAGCCACCCGGGACGCCTCTTCCACAGCCCACCCATTTCACTCCTTCCTTGACTCTCTTCCCGCGGCGAGGACTCTGTTCCGCTGGAGCAGATGTATCCCCAGACTCCAAAACAGCGCTGCGGTCCTCTAAAATGTTCCTGGCTCACCCCAGATGGACACTTCCGTCGAAAAGTGTCTCAGCTTCAGGTGGTTGATTTTATTGAATGCAAACGAGAGGGGAAACTATGAAGGCCCTAAGTGTACTCAGTAAGACAGCCTGTCCCCCAAGGGAAGTGATCCCCAGAGAAGCTGCGGCGGACAGAGGAGGGTGTGGCGTGGCTGACCCTGGTAAAGGGCACAGGAATGCCGGAGGAGCCATGCTGGGTAAGGGTGATGGGAAGCGGCTGTGCAGAGGCAGGCAGCACGGAGACATGCTGTAGACATGCTGTAGACATGCAAACAGCACGGAAACATGCCCAGGATCTGTGGGGCGGAACTTCAGCTCCAGGCAGATTCCATTATCACCTTAGATGCTTCGTCTCCTCTTCCTGGAAAGCCATCATCTAAGGAAGAGAATGCCAGTGCAGCGAGGAAAAAAAAAAGATAAACCATTGCAAAAACTTTTAATATGTTAGCAAAAGGTTGCCAAGATATATTGTTAAGTAAAAAGACGTTAGACTACAGCAGATACAGTGGTCTCCCCTTTTCAGCAGGAGATTCATTACAGGACCCTCAATGAATGCCTGAAGCTGCAGGCACTACCAACTCAGGCACACACATGTATGTTAGGCCGTGAGGAGTCTGCCTGCTATGTTCCCCCCCAGAATTTCTAAAGAGAGAGGGGGTGGGGCCTGGGTTCTCTAAGGGCATCAGCATCTTCATCCACGAGGCATCAGAGGTGGTACGTCTGCTCAAGGGGAAGTAGGGGAGGGGAGTCAGCATCCTGTGTTTTCCAACCTAGGCATGTCTGTCCGACTTGGTTTGGGTGGGTGGAACTGGCGGGAGGTTTAGGCTCTCCTAGATTCCTCTAAGAGCTGACTGATGCTACTCTGTGCTCCTCTCTCTCTCTCTCTCTCTCTCTCTCTCTCTCTCTCTCTCTCTCTCTCTCTCTCTCACCAAGGCTGTGCCTGTCTGTGACCTTCAGACTTCCTCCTGAGAAGGACTGTGGAACTTACTTTTTTGCCTCCTGATTTCATATCCCATTACCCAGGGACCCTCACCCGGGGGGAGATGGAGACCACAGAGCCGGGGCAATCCAGGCCACCTGTCGCACTGGAAACTTCAAAGATGGCAGTGAGGTTTTGATTGGTGAGAAGCAGAAGCAGATACCTGGGCTCCTCCCTGAGAGCAGAGGAGTGGCCTCGGGGCTTGTCCCCTGCCACCCATAGGGACCAAGGACTTCACTGCTGGGCAGTAGGGACCCGGGAGCAGAGTAGGACTTGAAGCTTTTCTGTGAATCGTTGAGCATGTGTCAGTGGGGGGCGTGGGGGGAATTGACTGTTTGAGCAAAGTCACCCCAGGAGTTGCCAAAGAAGCTAATTTACCTGTTTCTCATACAATGCGCTTATTAAAATAAACTTTTGCTCCATTATGGCATGTAGGAAACAGGCGTCCTGCAGGCAAACTAGAAAAGGGCAGAGTGAAGTTTCTTTACCTTTTTATTTTTTTTCCTGAGGCATTGTCTTTTGAACCCAGCATCATCCATATTATTAATCGCTTGTGGGGCTTTATCATGCATTGCATGACTCCCTTGGAATTAAACCACACATATAAAGTATGAAAAATGTACTTTTTTTTAAAACAGTAAAAAAGTAATTTTCTCACATAATACCCAAAATAAAGTGCCATGGAGCCATTAGTAGTAAATTGAATTTTTTGGTATGTAATTTGTACAAAAACTGACAAGTGCGAGGCCCCCTCTCCCCAGTCATTAGTTACTGGGTTTAGCGGACACAGAGGCAGTAATCTGCAAGGGCAGGCATTTTGATGTCGGCTTCAATTGCACACTTCATTTATTTGGACAGGGGACAGGCGGCAGCTTCTGTCACAAGGCCTCACTGCACTATTAGCGAATTTCGCCCCAGGGCAGCTGGGACGCTGGGCCGGGGCAGATGTTCTTTTCAGCCTATTCAGTGACCATTCTTGGGGGTTGTTTACCGTTGCCATGGTGACCTTCATTTCCATAGCAGCGGTGCTGCTGTTTCTCAGAGGGAAATGAATTTAGTTATAAAGGGATAATATTTTTCTCTGTCTCTATATAACCTGCCATCTGTCAACCGGTGGATTGGTAAGGATTCAGAAACCTATTAAGAATTATAGCAATAAAGTGATGTGCGTTCGGGAGGGAGCAGATTAAAAGCAATAATAAATGAGGACATAAGCCTTCAACAGCAGAACTTCCTCAATTCCTTTCTTTATTTATACTTTATGTGCTTTTTAAAAAAAAAAAATGCCTTCATCACTTCCAACGCTGCTGTGTGCACACACACCCTCGTAAAATGCGATTTCCATTCTGCTGACAAATGGAAATGACCAAATGTCTTGTTTGTATCTGTCTGGATGCAGGTGTTTTCAGAGCTCTCTCTGATGCCGCGAGTTCCTCCCCCAGCATTAGAGATGCCCAGGCTGGCCTTCCCATGTCACTGGCTCACCTACTTCTCCACCCCAGGGTACAAGCTGAGGGCGCCCAGACCAGCCCTTATCGGACACCCACCACGCAGATCCCAACATTAACAAAACAAAAAGAGGAAGTGATCGTAGATCTTTAAAAAGAAGAAGAAAATGCTAGCATGTTCCTAGAATCCCATTCTAGAATAACTTTTCTTTCTTTCAACTCCGAATGGGTTGCGAGTCACCTCTGAAGTCTTTCATCTGGATGGTTTTTGGTTTTTTTTTTTTTCCTCTGTCACATTCATGAGCTGTCACTTGCAGGGGGAAGAAAACACCACGTACACACCAGCCCCGTTGTAAATAATGTTATTTATTGGTTGATTTTTCCAGATCCCGACATTGATGCTGCCAGTGCCATGATGCTTTTGAATTCTCCCCCTGAGATACAAGCAGGTTGTGAGTAGATATTTCTATAGCATACAGCACCATAGTTTGGGAACTTAACCTTCTCGTGTACACCCCAGGCCGTAGGAAGCACTAATAGCTCTGCACCTGGGGCGTCTCCTTCTAAGCTAAGTGTGTGGTTAACTAAACATGCACATGCATGTACACATGCAGCCATGCATATGTGTGAGCCAGTGCAGAGGTATGCTTCGAGGATGAGAGACTTCTCACATACTGTCAGGACGGAGAACCCGATAACAACTCCTGCTGGAGATGTTTCCCCTATAGGAGAGGTTCCCTGGGCAGCTTATCCATGCTGGAGCTAAGCAGTACCCAGTTGTGAACACCTTTTTTCCTGTCTAGGTCTTTGATAATATTAGGGTGCATTCTAGAAAGTTTGGCCCACTCGTGAGTGAGTGGCTTGGCCTTAAAATGGAACCACAGAACCACATCGCATCACCTGTACCCTGCCTACGAGGGCAGAGAGAAGGGCAGGGCTGATGCAGCTTAGTAGGGCTCACTGAGCGATGGTAACTTAATTACGACAGGCCTTCTTCACCTTGCTTGGGCCTGACTCTCGCCCACGACCTGCTGTCTTTCCTTTCTTTTTCTCATCTTTATAGCTGACCTGAAACCAGGATGTCTCCCCCTCCCCACAGCTTGTGGCCAGTGCATCTGTCCCTGCCCCACATCTGGGCAGAACCACACTGAGCTGAGAGGTGGCCCGCCAAGATCTGCTTGTCTTCTGGCAGGGTGCTGCTCTGTCACACATGTGCAGAAAGTGACTCGCCGCGGCACATCCTTCTGTGACACTACTAGGGACTGTTCCCTACCTGACTCGTGCCTGGGACTAGGTTTCCAGCTGGCCTGGAACTCTGGCTTTCTGAAGATATCATCTAAGCAATGAGAATTCCCCCACTTTGGAGACAGTAGCATTTCCCATAAGAAAACATTCATCCCAAGATCCACCTAGATTCCTAGTGGAGTAGTAAGAATTCCAGACCCCCATCCATAGCCTTCCTGAGAGCCCTGGGCAGTTTAGCACTTTTTTCTTTGTACCTATTTTAAAATATCCAAGAGATTCTGCCAGTCGAACATTTTCAGAAGCCTGGTCCAGTGCCTGGGGCCATCCTTACCTGCCCTGGCTGCAGAGCGCTCACTCCCCATTGTCGGYCTCCATTTCCTGGCCTATGGAAGAGTCTGCCCACACGTCCAGCCAGCCTACTCCACTGCTAAGCAGATAGCGGTTCACCTAGCTAGCCTGGAATGTGGCTCTTAAGTGTCAGAGAAGCCTGTACTTAAAATCCATTCTTAGATGACATTTCAGGAAAAGTTACAGACTCCGGCAATCATCAAGTCACAGGCTGGAAAGGTCCCTATGATCAGGTGGCATAACTTGTCTTAGTGGAAGCACACTGATCTCATCAGAGTTGTGTAACCCCTTCCTCTGCTTGATGCCACTGTGTGCTGTGTGTATTACTTTACGTATATATACTTCTGATGGACTGGACCCTGGTGTGAATACTTCTGATGGACTGGTCCCTAGTGTGAATGCCTCTGATGGAGTGGTCCCTGGTGTGAATACTTCTGATGGGCTGGTCCCTAGTGTGAATACTTCTGATGGACTGGTCCTTAGGCCAAGAAGGGAATGGGGAGTCTGGGAAAGTCGAGGGATGTGGAAGGAGCACTCACAGACCTTCAGTGTCTCTCCTGAAAGCCTCTTATTCCTGGCCTCTTGACCACAGGTTGGGTTCTCCTGATTTACCAACAGGATTGTTTTTAGTATTTTCTTGGAGCCTTTCCTCTCCACCCCTGTAACTCTCCAACTGTAATTCTCTTTCTGCGATATCCATAGTCCTATTTATGTCAAAGTACTGCACTGAGTTTTAAAAGTGCTCATATGTTAAAGGTATGGATTCTTTTTTCATTCTTTTTGAGGTGGGGTTCCACGTGATCCAGGCTAGCCCCCAAGCTTGCTGTGTACCCAGGGATGACCTTGAACGTCTTATCCTCCTGCCCCCATTTCTCTGGCACGAACCTCCATACCATATGTGCATATATGCGCTGGGGACTGAAACCAGGACTGGGGACGGGGCTACGTTCCCAAGCTCCGTAGGGTCATTTTGGGGACTTTTTTTTTTTTTTGAAAGAAAGCTTTTAGCATTCTGTGAAAGTATAGGCGCTGCCTTTGTGAGGGCCCCAGGTCACGAAGGCTCGCGGGTCCTAGCAGGCACCACTAGGATGCCCATGAAGGTCATCAGAGGACGCACGCACAGGCAGGAGCAGCAGTGTAGACTGAGAACCAGAAGAGCGCGGAGACACTGGCTTCGTATTTTCCTTCCCATCTGAGACCGGAGGTCAAGTGTAAGCACGGTCAGTGGCAGGCTGCAGAGCCCCTAAAGATTGGAACAGTGTCAAATCCATCATCTCCTAGTGGACACAACCAGAGGGAAGAATGTCCACGGGTCATTAGCCCATTCCAACGTGGCTTTATTTTTCTTTACTTTGTATGTGTGTGTGTTTGGGGATGGTGGGATATTGGCTTTGCAAGACAGGGTTTCCCTATGTAGCCCTGGCTGTCCTGGAACTTGCTCTATAGCCCAGGCTGGCCTCAAACTCAGCGGCCAGCCTTCCTCTGCCTCCCTAGTGCTGGGATTAAAGATGTGCGCCACTACTTCCTGGCAGCATTGCTGGTCTCTTGCCTTGAGCCCTCAAGGGAGAAGCCACACAGAGCTGGGATGGTAAAGCTCTCACCTACCCTGCTAGTGTTGCCCCAGGCCTAGGTTGGAATCCTCAGTAGATGTTTAAAGGCAGCAACCAGCCTCCGTGATGGAGAGTGGGCGGCAGCGTTGTCCGTGGTTCCGGTTTGTCCCTGTGTGGGTCCACGTAGACCTTCTCCCGTTGTCAGGAGCTGGGCAGCGTGGCTTCTGAGAGTCCCTATGTTTCCTGCCGCTGTCTTCCCTGGGGCTGGGTGCTGTGGCCAGGCTCTGTTTATAGAGCCTCCTCGTGCCTTGCTATTTATAGCTTCCTGCTTCACCCCTGGGCTGCCCCTCCGAGTGGCTAGCTACCCACCTCATCTCCTGGCACTGTTCAGCCCTGGCAATTACAGGCTGGCTTGGTTGCTAGAAAGGGCTCTCCCCCCACCCTTTGTCATTGTGCTTTGTAGCCACTGCACTTCAGGTCACCAAGTGGCAGCCCCTTAGATCTCTTCCTCTCCTCTTCCGTGTTTGGCATCTGCAAAACCAGCCCAGGGCCAGCGCACTGGCTCTGAGGCTCAGTGAGTTATAGGAGAATCTGCTTGAGACACTAGTGAGAACCCAGGAGCCCTGTGCCCCCTGCAGCGGTCAGGCTGTAGTCCTGAAGCCCACCCCTCTTGTTTCAATTGTCTGCTGCAATTTGCAGTAAGGCACAGCTAATAAAAGCCTTGGCTTCTAACAGTTTGTGCCCCTGGTGTCACTCAGTGTATGGGATGCGTTCTGCATCTGCAAAATGCCACTATCAGAACAGTTAGCCAAGAGCGTGGCTGTCCGCTCATCTTACCTTCTGAAATCAAAGTCTATCCACCTAACTCCAGTCTCTCCCTACAGAGTGGAGGTGTAGACTAATCTCAGCTGCTGGTATCTCCTGAATCACCTGCCTAGTAGCTCCCTTGACAATCCTTGTGAGTCATCTTTAACCCCTGTGGAGAAACTAGGGCACCATTAGCCATCTCCAAAGGCTTATATAATCCTGGGTTGGAATTTTCCCAAAGACGGAACTCTAGATAATAAACAAAACAGCAAAATGGACCAAGAAGGATGGGGGAGTGCTGCCCGGAACTGGGGTATATGTCATCTATGTAGGGCTCCACCGGAGAAAGACCACAGGAAACAGGCTGTGCCCTGCCTGCCATGACAGCCCTTGCCCAGCCTGCTTCCAAGCAAGCAGGTGGAAGAGGTGCCTTCGGGGGAGGAATGGTGACAGGAAAGGCCTGCCGCTCAGCTTATGGCTTCTGATAGTGTTAGCCAGGGCTGCCCTCCAATGGCAGAGCCGTGAGCTCCCCGCTGAGGTTAATTTTAGACCTTGCAAAGACTAAGGGAGATGCCGATCACGAGAGAGGCAGGTGAAGTGCTGGGGGCCAGGACGGTGTGCAGGACAGCTTGTTTTATACCTCCCACCGGTCAGACAGAAATGAGCCTTAGACCCCGCAAAGTGGCTCAGTCAGTGCTACTTGGTGTAAAAGCGTGAGGACCTGAGTCCCAAAAGTGGGGTTTGGAGTTGGGGAGTACATGCCTGTGGTGCTGGGGCTAGGGAGGCAGGGACAAGTATACCCTAGCTCAGTGGGGGTAACAGACTAGCTGATGTGGCTGAGGATGTCCACAGAGGAAAGCAGCCATTACCAACCTTGGGCCATCAGGAGAGCGTGTTCCCGAGTGCCCCGCGTGCCCGCTCACTTCATATACACAGATACACAAAGGGCTCCTAAAGTTGCTGTCACTTAAGGCCATAGCATCTGTGCTGAGCCATCCTGCTTCACTGCCCCTCGTCGGGTGTGAGTGTCACAGTCAAGCTGATTTCAGGGGGCCTTGGAGACATTCTGTGACTTAAGAAAACATAGCCAGCCAGTAGGTGCCCGCGTGCGCGCGTGCGCATCTGGTCTGAAGCCTGTGCACTGGCTCTAGCAACCGTTCTCTCCTCCCGGGTTGTTGGGAGAAAAGATGTGTACCCCGTCGGCCAGAAAGGGGGGTGCTGGATGCTTAGACCTCGTCTAGTGGGCGCACAGAGTTGGAAGTTGGCTTCAAACGTGTATTTTCTTGAGTGTTTGACTGAGCTGCCTCCTAACTCCATTTCAGAATGTGAGGAGATGGGTTATGTTGGTCTTTGAGTATTCTGATTTCTTTTTTCAAGAGGTGGATAGTGAGAGAAGACGTCTTAGGGTTTCCACTGCTGCAGCGAAACCCCATAAACAAAAAGGAAGTTGAGAGGAAGGGGTTTATTTGGCTTACACTTCCAGGTCATAGTCCATCATTGGAGGAAGTCAGGTAGCAACTCAGCGGGGCTGGAACCTGGAGGCCAGAGCTGGTGCAGAGGCCATGGAGGGGTGCTGCTTACTGGCTTGCTCACGTGGCTTGCTCAGAACCCAGGACCACCAGCCCAGAGATGGCACCACCCACCATGGGCTTGGGCCTCCCCAATGATCATTAATTAAGATAATGCCTTACAGCTGGCTCTCAGCATTTCCTCAACTGAGGCTCCTTCCTCTCTGATGGCTCTAGCTTGTGTCAAGTTGACACACAAAACCAGTCAATACAGAAGGGAAAGAAGAGTGCTAATTTTAGTCCAAGGGCAGGCGAATGGGCTCATATTCCCGCCTTGTGTTTAATGGAAAGGGAGATGGCTCTCAACGCCTTTTTCCACAGAGCCATCGTAAATTAGCTGTGCCAGTTTCCAGAGACTACATTCCTGACACTTCCCGGTGGGAACAGAAAGAAGAAGAGATGGAGGCACACTTAAGTGTCAACAGCTGGCTTTTGGCAGCCAGTGGACAGGCACAACCGTGGTCACCATCTCAGGCTGGGGTGAGCTGCCAGTGAGGCAGCTCGAGAAATGGCAGGAGGTGTAGGCTGGATTCAGCAGCCCGCTTGGGAGGGACTTCCGGGTTCAGAGGGGGAGCCACCTTACATTCCCAAGCAGTCTCAAAGGCTCAGGCACACACCTGACCCTGCTGCCCAGTTGCTTTGAGGTGAATACAGCACATTAATTGGGAAGATGCGTGTGAGGGTTTGGGGCTAGCTACCAAAGGTATAGTAGACTGGAAAGAATCGAATTTCCTCCATTAAACCTTGTGCCTTATAGATAATTCCCTGGAGTTTCTGGAGAGGTGATGTGGGCTGGTTGAAGTATGTGAGGACAGAGTTGATATTAATAAGCACACATCACCACAACCCTACGAGGTGTGTTTGTGCCACAGAACTAGGGTGGGATACCCAGTGGTATCTGATGCCATGCTGCACAGAGCCCTTCTTAGACTCGGCACGGTGGGTAGGAAGTATCTCCAACACCTAGCCTCCAGTAGGCGTTTGCTGAAACTGGTTTTTTCCAGTTTTCCGCTGAAGTATCCTAGTGTGTGACGTCTGGGCATTTGGGCAGAGGACTGCGCATATGGGACATGAACCTCTGCCTGTGGGTCCTCCTCATTGGCAGGTGACTCAGGACCACCCGAGTGTGCTCGGTGACTCCCGCTGGCCCCGCTTCCCTTCCAGGGGTGATGCTGACATTATGCACCTGGGAACCAAAATGTCACAGGAGCCGCCTTTGCTGTCCTAGCCGCTCTGTCACCAGGAACACAGCTGAGGTCTTCTAGCTCAATCTGGCTTTCGTCTTGTTCCCTTTTGTGGGTTTTCAGCTGACGTATGGTGGGGGAAAGCACCTCGGGATTCTTCCTTGAAAGTGGGGCTGATGATGATAAATACTCTCACGCGTTTCCTAAATATGAGTGAGTCTCTAACCTCAGTGAACCTCCCCCTTAAAGATCACTTTGGTGGAGGCAGTGGTTGCAGGGGGTGAGACATACCTGGCTTACTTGAGTTGGCATAGATTGCTTCAGAGACAAAGTAATTAACTGGCAGAGATGGGACACAGGCCCGGCATTCCCAGCCACCTCCTCGCAGGCCACTTTCCTGCTGCACTACGTAGAGTCCCAGTGAGCCTGTATTCATGAGTTGCTTCTCTGTTGCTGTGATGAAACGCCATGACCGAAGCAGCTAAAGGAAGAGAAGGTTCCAGAGGATGCGTCCATTGCGAGGGGACAGGCACGGCAGCAGGCGGCAGGGCACGGCGGCCCGAAGCTGAGAATTCATATCTTCTGTCACAAGCACTAAGCAGAGGGCAGCCTGGAGAGTAGAGCGAGGGCGTACACTCTCAGAGCCCTCCTCCAGGGACACACTTCTTCCAGCAAGGCCACATCTCTACAAACAGTGTCACCGCCTGGGGCCAGGTGTTCAAATGCGTGAGCCTCTGGGGGCCATTGCTACCACAGCGGGATGATTTACTAGAGCAAGGACCACGTTCACTTCCTTCTGCACACCGTGCATTTATTTTTATCATTTCTGAGTAGACTGTGCTGCTTTTCCGCCTTTGAGATTCGGTGTAGACAGCACTTCCTATAGCAAGCCCTCCAGACCCTTCCACTTGGCATCAGGCACCTCCATCTGTGGCTGTGGTCCCCACACCAACCTTAGAACTTACCCTAGTATTTCTTCACACACACACACTCTCTCTCTCTCTCTCTCTCTCTCTCTCTCTCTCTCTCTCTCTCTCTCTCTCTCTCTTTCTCTCCGATTTAACTATAGTTACCCTGATTCACAGGAAGATGCTAGTTACTGACAATGGTTAGGATCATGGTACAGATTTTCAGTATTTAAGTTCTTTTGTGACGTGGCCCACTGTATCCATTTACTGCTCGCCATGAGCTCCTCACTGAGACAGCCACAGTATGAGGATTAAGCTCATCCAGTCGTTGTGTGACCTAGGGAATGCCATCAGAAGTCATTGAACCCCTCTCCCGCAGTCTCCAGACAGCTGACAAAGGCCCATACACGCTCGGTAGACTGCAGTGGGCGGCTGCTAGCTGCGAATCTGAGGTCTCCCGATGCTGCCTCTTCCCTTTGTGAACCATAAATCTGTTTATGATTAATCTTCACATGCGGTATCAGGTAAGGGCCAAGGTCCGTCTTTATGCCAAAGGGTTGTCCATGCTGTGATACTCTCCTTCCTAACACTCTGTTGCCTTGATGCCTACCTTTGTCAAAGCTCAGTTGACCATACTAAGTGTGAGTCTGTTTTCTAGATTCCATTTTGTCTAAGTGCTGAGTATGCTGGCGATACTCAGCAGAGTCTCACGCTGCCTTAATTCATGCAACTTTATACAAAGTCTTGGTATGAGATAATATAAATCAGGAAATAAAGCTTTCAGACACCGCGTCCTCACAGAGTTTAACTAGCTGAATGTTGCAGCAGTACTGTGCTCTTAGGGTACTTATTATTAGTAACCTCACCTGTCCTCTGAAGTTAGGCTGCCAATTGGGAATGAGCGAAGCTTCTCTCTGGCTGTGCCTTATACACATAACTAGAACTGTAAGAGACGACGGACAGTTCTGAACACGGGGCTGGGGTATAGTCCCGTATCGTTTAACTGACTTCGGCGAGAGCGGTAGTCTGCGCCTTCATTCTTCTTCTGTAAGACCTTCTAACAAGGACCTTGTATAAACCTAGAAGAGGAATGTCAAAAATTCATTAAGCAAGAATTACAGAAAGCCCAGAGTAATGGACAGCCTATTTAAGAATTCTGTATTCAGGCAGGCAGGATGTCTCAGCCGGGAAAGGTGTGTGCAGTGCCAGCCTGCTAACCTGAGTTTGAGCCCCAGAACCCACATAAAAGTGGAAGGTGAGAACGGACTCCACAAAGATGTCCTCCAACTTCCACGCGTGTCCTGGCATGTACACCCCCACACGGGCGCCGTGCACACACACTTACTAATACAATTTGTAAGAGTTATTTCATATTCAAGAGTGAATGTTTACCCTACGTGAAGCACTTTCAATACCCCCTCCTGAAAGACCGTGTGGCTGAGGATAACGCAGCTTCTGATCTCCCTGCCTGTACCTCCTGTGTCCCGGGGTTACACCGCCACGGCTGGTTTATAGGGTGCGGGGCTCGAGCTCGGGGCTTTGTGTAGTAGGAAATCATTCTGCCCACTGAGCGTATCCTCAGTCCCGAAAACACACTCTTAGAAAGCTAGAAATTATGAAACGTGTATGTGTTAGCAATTTGTTTCATAAACGTATTGTTTGCAAATAACATGGGTTTTACATTTTGACATCTAGACTGGTTTTCATTCTTAAATGTATAATTTTCTAGTATTTCACTGTTGCTTGTTTGAAAGGGCACTGTTTATCCACCTCTCTTTAGTATGTGCCAGGGTTACAGGGAGCAGAAGAGGACTAGAATATTCTTTAGAGAGCAGAATAAACATTCGGGGATTTCCACAGTGTCACACAAGAAGTGAGGTAGGAGCCCACATAATCTATTTGTAAGGCTCACCCGGTCCCACCAACACATGGCCGGTATCTGTAGATGCAGCAGGAGCTAGAGAAGCTAGCTAGTTGAAGCTACTGTTGAGGTGAATAAAGGTCGGATGTCCAGGACTCCCTGTAATGTAAATTCTTGGGGACATGATCGGGGAATGGCGTGCCACACAAGCTCTTATGGTCGCTGGTGGAAGTTGTTACAGTGTCACAGGGATAAGGAATGCTGGAGAGGGCTGTGGGGGAGACAAACTGGCCCCTGAAGCCAGGCCCTGATTGGACAGAAGCCAGGGTTGGGGTCAGCGCGTCCCTCCAGGCAACCAGGAGAGGCAGATCCCCACATGAGCTTGGATGTAGAGAGGCAGAGTCTTTCAGATAAGGATTTGACTGATTTTTTTTTTTAAGTTGCTTTTTTCCCCATTTTGGATGAAGGACAAACCCTTAACTCAGAGCAGGCATGAGAAGTGTAATCGTTGGGTCCTCTGAAGTCCCATTGTAGTCTTGGTGACATTAAATGTTCTTGGCAAAAGACCAAATATAAGAGATTTTACTAATAGATGTAGAAAATCTTGTCTTGTGTTTTGGGTGGGTAAGCGTGCGTGCGTGCGTGCGTGCACACATATGTGCATGTGCCACGTGTTTTGAACAAGTGACTATTTGGCAGGTGCGCCTGAGCACCGTCCTGTAGATGACAGAGCAGGCCACTGGGTCTTCCTCTGTCCCTGTCCACCTTGCTGCCTTGCGAAGGAGCCTCCTGCTGAATCAGAAGTTCGCTGGGCTAGGCTGGTCACCAGTGAGCTCCGCCCTGCACTTCACCCAACTGCTAAGAATCCACACTGTGCTCTCAGTGCTCAGAGAGCAAGCGCCCCTAACCATCGAGCCTTCCGGTCCCGGCCTGGATGTCGGACTCTTTTTTTTCCTTTTTTTAAGCTCATGTTTGATTGACTCTTTTTTAAAAGAAGTATCAATAATTGGTACGCTATTGATGACTCTGCTTGCACATTGTCTTTCTTTCTGTCTTGTTCTCTTTACCCCTTCCCCTCTGTCTGTCGGTGTGCGTGCAGGAACACACACACACACACACACACACACACACACACACACACACAATCTGCCCCCTCCCTTTCTCTCTTTCAAAATTGCTAACTTCTTTACATTTGAATTCACCCCTGATGTGTCTTTTTTTTCCTTTTGCTTTTCCAGTTTCTCCAGGAGTGATACAAAATGGAGCGAGGGTGCTCAGCCGAGGGCTGTTTCCTGGTGTCCGGCCGTTGCCCATCACTCCCATTGGGATGACGGCAGCCATAAGGTAAGAGAAGAGCTTGCTGGGCGGAGCCTGCCTGGGTAGCTGGGGAAACAGTCCCTCTATCCCTCAGGGTCCTCAACACTTTTGTTCTCCGAGATCAAAGGGCAGTTCAACACACCGCCCTCATCCTCTTCCTCTCCCGTGAGCAAATGGATACGGCTAAGGGTTTGTTTTTGTTTTTGTTTTTTGTTTTTTTGTTTTTTTGAGACAGGGTTTCTCTGTGTAGCTCTGGCTGTCCTGGAACTCACTTTGTAGAGCAGGCTGGCCTCGAACTCAGAAATCTGCCTGCCTCTGCCTCCCAAAGTGCTGGGATTAAAGGCGTGCGCCACCACTGCCCGGCCGGCTGAGCGTTTTCATAAGTAACAGGGCAAAGTTGGCCAGAAGGCCAGGGTAAACAGTTGTTGACTGGGCTGGATCCCCCTCTGTCAATTCCCGTCCTGTGACCCTGAGATAGCGTCTCATCTCTCTGGACCCGCCTCAGTTCCCTCATCTGGGAGACTTCATGTCTCCGTGGAGGGGTGCAGTAAATGACGCAAAACTGCATGTGAAATGTGACTCGGGAAGAGGTATATGAGCAGCAGGGGGGCCATTTCCCAGTCACTGAGAGTCAGGTCAGAGGACACTGAGTGAGCTCTGCTTTGGGTGATTTCTTTGCTCCATCCTTCTCCTCATCTCCATCAGCAACCGCAGGGTCGGGTCCTCCTGGCTTAGAACCCGCACGTGCGGCGTGACAGTCTCCTGGTTCTCTTGCCCGTGTGTCAGTCACTACTACCTTACCAGTCCCCTAAACCGTGGCTCCTGGGCTACCAGAAGCTCTCTCCGTGACCCCCTCCACATCACCCCCATCTCCCACCCTGCCTCTCTCCTTGAGCTAAGTATGTTCAATGGCGTCTTAGTTTCTTTTTCATATTGCTGTAATAAAATCTCCTGACCAAAACAATGTAAGGGGAAAGGCTGGTGGTTAAGGGTCATGGTCCACGCTGGGAGGGAAATCAGAGCAGCAGGAGCTCGAAGCAACTGATCACATCACAGTCAGGATGCAGAGAGCTGGCAATGCGCACCACCGTTCAGTTCCACGTTCTCCGTATCCACAGCTCAACACCCGCTGCCCAAAGCACAGCACTGCCTGCTGCGGACCGGCCTTTCCCCTCTTACCCCTCAAGACAGTCCCCATAGGCATGCCAGAGGGCCTGTCTCCCAGGTATTATGGATTCTGCCAAGTTGTCAGCTAATACTGACCATCACGGGCACATATTTCCATGGTCGTACATCTTACTCTTGCGGTGCCTTCCACAGACCTCCCTCAGGGTTCAGATTCTTCAGAACACTTTCCTAAACGTGGCCACCAACGTGAGCTTCAGCCGTGGCCCTTTTGCTGGGTAGCCCTGTGTATATTTTCTCTTCGGGCTTGATGCTGGGGGTGGGACTGGGTCTTTCTCAGCTGACCAATCACGTGAGCTGCTTGCTTGCTAAAGCCCCTCCCCTCAGCTGCATCCCTTTTCTCTTTCTTTCCTTTTTTTTTTTTTCACACCTGGGTCGTGGCTCACCTGTTACTTCCTTTTCTGTTGTTGTCATAACTTGCTGTGGCCTAAAGTAACTTAGGGAAGAAAGGTTTAGTTTTGTTATAGTGCCAGAGTAGACACAGTCCATCATGGTAGGGAAACATGGCATTGGAAGCAGGAAACTGACTGGTTATCATTACAGACACACACACACACACACACACACGCACGCACGCACGCACGCACGCACGCACTAGCAGAATATTGTCCAAATACGGTCTTGTACCTGCCGAATCTCCTCAGATTTCCAAAGAAGTTGGGAGCGAGGGGTGTGGTAGGCTCTGTAAGCCTGGGGACATTTGCTTGTGGTGCCCGCCCCGCCCTCTTTTAGGGCGTATACAGCTGTGCGCACCATTGCAGATTCTGCATTGCCCAAGACTCAGTCAGATGTGTGACTGGGAGAGAAATCTTCTGCTCACTCCCTTTCATCATAAAACTTAAGTTTGGCCACCTGCCACTTGAACCTAAATTCACCTGTGCTTGAGAAATAAACAGTCCAGCGGAGAACAGAATCCTGAATGTCACCTGCAGGTGCACAGGACAGTGTGCCTGAGGCCTGAAGGCCCCGCAGATGTGCCGGTGTTCGCCTGGGAGAGTCACTAGCACCCACTACAGGCCAGTGTCCGCCTCTCCTTTGCGTGACAGTTTTTTTCTACATAATTCTAAGCACTTCCCAACTTAAGTGAAAATATTTGTCTTTCAGGGATTTTTTCCCCCTCTGCTGAGTGGCAAAGGCCGTGTTTGTTTGTCTTAGTCTGAAACTGTTATTGACATAGATGAAGTGTTACTTTTATTAGCTGATCGTTACACAGCTTGTATTTGCTGGGTTCCTTTGCATATAATTATGATGCGAAACCTCCTCGTAAGAGCATCTGTCAATAGTGTAATTGACTCGACCGTGTTGACTTTTTACTCAATAACCTCCAAGATTGGCCCATCCTTAGACATCGGAAAGCTGCTTATCCTCACATTTACCAGGCCGTAGAGCGATCAGGCCATAGAGCGCCCAGGACGCAGCGAGCCCGGGACGCATCCCCTCACTTTCACTGTTCGTCCCCTGCGCTCCGCCTGCTCCTGCTCCTGCTCTCCCAGGGCAAATCCCAGCAGGGGTGCCACTGAAGGACAGAGCAGGAAATGATGTCAGTGGAGGAGTGCCTGCCTGGATGCATGAGGTTCGGTTGCTAACGTGACAGGGATCTATGAGAAGCATTCCGTCTAACGGAGCACGTGATCACAGACCTGGGAGAAGAGGGCGAGCTCTTCCCACTTAGTGATGAGTGCTTCCTCCCAGCTAGGGAGGTCACAACCCTGTAAGATCTGAAACATCTTAGTTTTAATTTCAAGGTCCTTTTTTGACTACAAAAAGGGTTTTGGTTATTTTTTTTTTTTTAATTCTCACTGTCTTTGTGTGTTTTGCCTTCCAGTGTTGCCCACTGGAGGCTAAAAGAGGGCACTGTGATTTGAGAACAGTGTAAGCCACCGCGTTGGTCCTAAGAACTGAGCTGCAGTCCTCCCAAAGAACATCGAGTGCTCCTAACCACTGAGCCATCCCTAAGCATTCTTTTTTTTAAATGTGGTGTGTCTGGGGGTGGGGAGCAGAGAGGTCAGGGCAGTGTGCAGGAGCCTGTTTCTTCTCCCCACTGTGTGGGTTCCGGGGATTGAACTCAGTTTCTCAAGGCCTAGCAGCAACTGCCTTTACCATCTCACTGGCCCTTCAGGGCCACCCCAATGAAAAAGACCTAACTCCCCTGTTTTCCCAGAAGACTGAGAGAATCAGTATAAGGTGAACCCTTGTAGGGCAACGTGTCCAGACACTGTGCAGAGAAGCTCTGGCTGTGGCTCAGAGATCCACACAGAGACCTGTGTGGGCCCCGTGGATTATTGCGTTTAGCCCAGCCGTGAGCCCTGCGAGTACTAAGTCGGCTCCAGTGCAGACGCTTACAGTCGATCTCCATACCCTCCCAGGTCTCCTGCCCAAGCACCGGAGGCTGGGTCACTCAGCAGGTGGCTTTAGCTGAACCCCTGCCACCTTAGTGCAGGGCAGACTTGTGGTAAGGCCGCCAGCTTTAAGGAGTGGTGCAAGTCTGTCCTCAGCAGGAAACACTGTGAGGAGTTGCCGTGTAGTCACCATGTGAGGCTGTTTGATTTTATTTGGGTCTCTAAGAACCTTGAAAATATTTCCAAGGGAACGGGAAACAAGTTAGCCATTGCTGCCAGTCACACCGCCAGTTCTTAAGGACAGACCACCTGGAGAACCCATCTTGTGGTACCAGCTCTGCTCCCGGTTGCCTGGAGAAGATGTTCCGAGGGTGCAGCCTTGACGGATCCTAAAAGATAGAAGCAGAGGGAACTGTACCTCCCAACTCTTCACACAGTGTTGTTGTGTTGTGCAAGACCAAGCAGCTGTTGTCTTTTGTCTCTAAAACTGTGACCTTCAAAGGTAGCTTCAGAACATAGTATTAAATTATGCATGTTGGGTGACGATGGCACCTTTAATCCCAGCAGAGGCAGGCAGATCTGCGTTCTAATACAGTCTGCTCTACAGAGTAAGTTCTAGAACAGCCAGGGCTGTTCTCCTCCCTGTCTCCGGGGCTGGGGGCGAGCGCGTGCGGGATGGGGTAGCGGAGATAAGCTTTGAGGCAGGAGAAAATATTAAAAAGTGAGGTGGAGAAAGCATCCAAAGAAAGCCATCAGAAAGAACACTCGTCTCTCGGGCCCCTGTGGCATCCTTTGTACTCTGGTCCTTGGCACTGGCTAACTGTCTTTGAAAGTCCTGGTGGTTCCTTTCTCCACCCCCCCCCCATCTGAAAATCCTCAGCTCCTGCAGATTCTCCGCAGGCCACTAATGTGGGAGAGGCTCAGGGCCTTTCCTGTTTGTGTTCTGTGCGCTCACGCCTTGAAAGCCCTGTTTATCATTGTCACCTTGGGCATCTCCGTAAGACAGAAGTGCTGATTGTTGACCCCAGGAAGTGGCAGTCCCTCAGCCCTGGACTCTTTCCCCTTGCCACCCCTCAGATGGGACTCTAGGGCTAAGAGGAGCCTTGAACTGTATTTTGCGGATGAGGTCCAGGTAGAATTAGGCTGGGTCCTATGATGAATGTAGGAAAAGACTACGAACCCAAAGTTCTGGCTTCTGGCCTTCTTCTGGAGAACTTGGAAAGCTTGACTCTTGGTAAGATGGCGTTCTCTAGGCAGCTCTTATGAAGTGACCCTTTGTCTGCTTTTCCTTGACATTCTTCTTCAGACTGGTGTGCTTGGACTCACTCAGTCCCTCTCACACACCCTCACCCACACCAAGCTTAATGTTTCGTGAATGTTTTGTCTAAGTGGATGTCCATGTACCATGTGTGTGCAGTGCCCACAGCTCCTAGAGGAGAACGCCAGAGCCCCGGACTGGACCGACGGTTCTAGGACTTACAGTTCCAGGATTGACAATTCTGGGAGCTACTTTTTTTTTTTTTTTAAATATTTTTTACCCAGAATCTACCACCCATTGTAAACTGCTTTGTTCTCTATGTTAGGTAACTACAATCTAACTTTTTTTTAAATCAAAGGTTTTGATATGCATAAACAACATACTGTTCATACTGTTTAAAAGTTCTACATACTTTTGGCCGGGCGTTGGTGACGCACGCCTTTAATCCCAGCACTTGGGAGGCAGAGGCAGGCAGCTTTCTGAGTTCGAGGCCAGCCTGGTCTACAGAGTGAGTTCCAGGACAGCCGGAACTACACAGAGAAACCCTGTCTCGAAAAA
>BDUI01000038.1:1021397-1035110 GCA_002335545.1 Apodemus speciosus | reverse complement strand
TTTATCTGATTAGCTCTGTTTAAGAACAATAAGTATTTTTGTTTGTATGCTCGTGTGTGTGTGTGTGTGTGTGTGTGTGTGTGTGTGTGTGTGTGTGAGTGTGTGTGTGAATCACGTGAATGTGGTCCCCGCAGAGACCAGAAGAGGGCATCAGATCCCCTGGAACTGAAGTTACAGGTCATTGTGACAACCCCGGGGCGGGGAATGGAACCTGGGTCCTCTGTCAGAGCAGCACAGTCACAGCCATCTCTCCAGCCCCTTCACTGGCTTTTGCTGTCTCTTTTCCTTGCCTTTTCCCTTCTGTTTTTCTTTGTGTAGATTGTATGCCTTTTTAAACTCTTTTCTCTACGAAGTTTAACATTTTATAATTTCCTGTGAACCACAGCCTTGTTACATCCCATGGTCTTAAGTGGTTTCTGCTTTCCACTTTGATTTCTTCCATGACCTGTACATATTTTTAGAAGAATACATATGACTTTTCCAGACCAAAAAAAAGGAGTAGTGGCTTCTTACTTTTCAGTTTCCATTTCAACATTCACCATGAACTTGAATGCACACTGATGTGAGACTTCTTGGAAATTTGAGACATTGAGGCCTAGTCTGAAAGCCCTCGTAGCTTTCAGTATAAAGGTCAAGTATAAACAGATAGTATATAGTTTAGTACAAATCAATTTTTAAGTGTTCTACGTGTGCTTTTGTTTTTAAAAAAGGTGTCTTTTCCATCGTTCCCTTGTGTGTGTGCTCGAGAGCGTGCCCGTGCGCATGTGTGCGTGTGCGTGTGTGCGTGTGCGTGTCTTACACACGAGAAGCCCGGTTGGTGCTGAGAGTGATGCGTCAGGACCTCCCCATCATACTGTGGGCTTGGCTATTTCTTCTTGTAGCGCTCTGGCTGCAGGAGATGTACTTTGAAGCGGTTTTATTGAAAGTACTCATTGAGAGCTGCTTTATCTCCCTGGCTAATAGGACATGTGTAGATTATGAGTAGTCTGTATAATGACGTCTGCCTCACAGCCTGCGGTTTTATTGCCTGTGGCCACAGCAGCAGGATCCAGCTCTTCACGCTCTCCACCTTTCTTCGTCCTTTAGCTTTAGGGTCTCCCCTGATTAACAGCATGGCTTGTCCTTATTGTACATCCATGCTACCAACGTCTACCTTTCCAAGACCTTAGCCCTTTTCGAGACAGGGTTTCTCTGTGTAGCCCTGGCTTTCCTGGAACTCACTCTGTAGACCAGGCTGGCCTCAAACTCAGAAATCTGCCTGCCTCTGCCTCCCAAGTGCTGGGATTAAAGGCTAGCCCATTTTATTAACGTATTTGGGTTCACTTCTGGCTAAATTTGCACAAACTTGTATTTATCCCCAAAAGATGGGAACTCTGCACTTTCATTCCTCCTGTCTGCAGGTTTGGAAGTCACACACCATGTTTCTCTTTTAGTGTCAGTCCTAGAACTTTGGACGGGAACATCTTAAAATGCTTGATCACTGTTTTTAACCTTTGATCAATACCAAACTTTTTGAATGTTTTCACTTACTTCTCCCAAACGCTGAGCTAATTTGCCCAAATTCTTGTCCTCCGTTTTGCTTCTGTTTGTTTTTTGAGCTCACCATAACTGTAATTCAGTCACCATTTGCTTACATCTCTGCTAATTGTTTCTTTCTAAACCCCAGGCCTCCCCTTTTGAGATCGTGTTCATGTTTCCCAAGTAACATTCTTAAGAAGTTCTGTTAGTCAGGGTCTTGAGCTCGGGTCTGTTCCTGCTGTGAATGTCTAAGCTGACAAGTGTTTTTTCTTTCATCTTGAGACTGTTGTACACTCCCATTTGTCGCCTTTCCCATGGTCAGCTGATGCATCTCCCTTCCCAGTGGTGTGTTCTTTCTCCCACTTCTACAACTCTTCGTTACCCAGTTCTTGAGTCCTGAGGCGGCCAGTAATAGTCCTTCCCCATTCTCCTGAGAAGCTGGGACTGCTGGCTGTAGTGCCGTGCTGAGCTGACCTTCCACCTTCATGGTTTGAGTTAATAGGTTAGGTTAGGTTGGTTAGGTTAGGTTAGGTTAGTTAGTTGGTTGATTTCTTTGGGTTTCTTGTGACCTTAATTGTTTGTTCCTTGGCTTAGCCTTTTTGATTTGATAGTGATGGGAAGGCATGGATTTCATTGTTTATCCTGATAGCATTTATTGACTTTTTGAATCTGTAAATGGGTACCTTTTTTCTGATCTAGAAAATTCGCAGCCATTAATTCAGGTGTCAAATTTTCCTGTGCTTTCTTACCCCTCTAAAGGTCCAGCCCAATTTATGTAAATTTTCTTGTGTTCAGGTTTTGGTTTTTGGTTTGTTTTTCGTTTCTTTGTTTTGGTTTGTTTTTTGAGACATAGTCTCATATAGCAAAGGTTGACCTTGAGCTCTCTGTTTAGGTAAGGAAGACCTTACCTAAACAGAGATACAGAGAGTTTTAATTTCTCTATCTACCCAAGAGCTCAAAATTTAGGCAGGTATTTCAAATAGGTGTTTTGGAGCCTAGAGCTCATGTGTGGGTTGAACTGTCTGTCTGTCTGTCTGTCTGTCTGTCTGTCTGTCTGAGAAGTCCCATGTCCACTGCCCCACACGGGGATTATATACAGACTCCTCAGCACCCACGCCGGGTTTTCCCCGCTCAGCCCAGCCCCTCCAGCATTCTCAGCTCTTAACCATACTCAGCTACCAGTATAGAGTTTATCTTTCAGTCCTTAAAAGAGGGTCTTGTGGTATATAGCCCAGGCTGGCCTGGAGCTTACTAGCCTTCTGCCTCAGCCTCCTGAGCACCAGGGTTACAGGACTGGCTTACCTCGATGGCTCTTCTTTTGTTTATTTTCAACACTGACCTCCTGCTCAGGGTCCAGTTGTCTCAGCATGTGCAGTCTTTGTAGTTCAGGTTCTCTGGTTGTTTCTCTGTTCCCTCTCCAGCTTATAATAGTGTATTTCCCTTGTGCTTAATGGTTTCTAAAGTGATGAACCTAGGTTCTGTGCATGCTAATTAGTCGGAATTCTCTGTGGTTGGATTTGAAGTGAATTCTTCCAGAGAAAATTTGCTTTTCAAACGTCTGGAAGCCTAGGGGGACAGTGTCCATTTTAACTCCCTCGGAGCGACCATAAAATCCACGAAGCTGACAAAATCAGTCTTCCATGCCTGCTTCCCTTTCCTCCTCCTTCAGTCTGGGCTCTTGCCCCTGTCCTGGGGTAGGCATTTGTTCCAGGAACCCTGGCTTCCTGATTGGTCCCATTGTTCACCTGAGCTTTCAAACTCCGAATGTATGCCGAGGTGGATGCGTGTGTGTCTTTGTGTCCGCTAACACTTGCCCTTGTTTTGTTTGTTTTACTGTGAACGTGTGTGATGATGTGTGTGCGTGAGTACGGTGCCCATCCAGAGGACACTAGGGTGCCCAGGATCACACTCAGGCTGTCGGGGTTACACAGCCAGCATGGGTTTGCCAGCCCTCCCCTTATTATCTGTCTAGTGAACCCTGGATACCTTGAAAATCTGTAGCTGCACAGGATCTAACTAACACCTTCTGTATCGTAATCAGAGAAACCCTTTCTACCCGTGCCTCCCTCGCCGCCTGGCCAGAAGCACAAGCCTCTAGCTTGGCCTGTCTTTCTTGTTGTGGCCGCCTTTGCAGGACAGCATCGCACTGCCTCAGGTCCCCTACTTCCTCCATCCTTATGTTGATTCTGTCTGCTGTGCACATTTGGCAAGGGGTCAGTCAGTGCCTTGAGAAGGCAACTCTTCCAGAAGACAACCAGTAGGTTCCATAGATGACCCCTGGGTGCCAGGTAGCCTCTGCCATTTAAGTAGGAGGGAGCGAATAACTAACTGTGGGGAAAGCAGTAATTAGCATAGCCTGCACCTCAGCTGCCTAGTTACAAATGTTGATCATTTTTGGCTTGAGCTACTGCGAGGTCTCACTGCCTTTATTTTCCATGTAGTCGACAAGAGAATGAACAACGGGTTTGAGATTCAGAGCACGTGGCTTCATTGGGCCTGTGGTTTGAACTCCTAGGGGCCTGGTAAAATGAGGTGGCTTTCATTTATGCTAATCTGTGATCACTGTGAGGATCATGACTTATAAATTCAGCGACACTGAGAAACTGCAGGCACTCCCACTGTATCGCATGCTAATTCAAATGAATGGTTTGGGGTTTTTGGTTTTGAGGAGACTATAGTTAGAAATGCACCTTCCGACATATTCAGAATGGCTGATTTCTTCCAAGCATTTGGTGTCCTGTAATGACAACCCCTGCAGCAGGAGCCACTGGACACCAGCTCGGTGTAGCTGACCTACACCATCTCAAGTCACGTGACACCAAGTTATTAATAGTTGGAGGAGCTTGTCACTTCCTGCGGAGTTGGTGTGTAATTTATAGATTATAAACCTGTGCTGTGAAATCTCAGAGAAAGTTAATTTCATTAAGAATGGGATCCGGCCATATTCCAGGTGTCACGGCCTAAAGCCCACACCAGTGGGCCCGTCTTCAGCCAGGAAGCCCTGGCCGTGCTTGTGCTGGTTCGTCTGCACAGCGCACGCCCTTCTTGGGACTTTGGGGAGGTGTTCCAGTTGAACCATCTAGTTTTGAGGACTAGCAAGACTAGCTAGTATCCCATGTGGGAGGGGCTTGGGCTCTGCATTTTTGTTTATCCGCAGAAGGCTGAGCTGGGTGGGATTCCAAGCCACGTGTGGAATCCTGTCGAAGGAGGACTCTGGCTACTCCCTTCCATGGCACAGAATCCAGGACCATGGGACCCCTCTTTTCTGCCCCCCTTATCTAGATGGGTTCTCCAGAAGAGGTATCTACTTAAAGCCGTAAGTTTTCAGGCTTGAAGTCTGTCTCTCATGCCTTCCTTCCTGACGTTTCTCCATCTACCCTCAATGCTTTCATAGGAAGGAAGGGAGGAAGGAAGGAAGGAGAGAAAGACTCAGGTGTCACCGCCCCTCAGCCAGACCCACTAGGCAGCACGTTAGGCCCTCGGCCTGCTTCCTGCCCCAGCTCCTGGGTTTCTCACTCCTGGTGTTTGCTCAACCCAGGGCCATGCTCTGCTGACCTGTGCCACTGAGGCTGTCCTTGAGTCTGGGGTTATTATAAATTTGGGGCTGGGAGACACTCAACAAGCCTGACAACCCAAGATCGATCCCCGTGACCCATACAAGGGACAGGAGAGAAGGACTCCAAAAAGTTGCCCTCTGACCTTCACATTGTGCCCCCACACAAAATACACAATGAATTTTTTTAAAAATAAGGTTTCATAAGGAAATCAATTTGTTAAAACCCAATCGTGGCCCAGTTTACTCGTCCAAATGTATTTGGGTTCCCTAAGAAACTGTTTCATATTTTAGTAGAAGTTTGTTTTCTATTTCATAGTATCTATGCTCAACACAGAAAGAGCTGGAAAAGCACAGGTGGAGCACAGGTCTTTATCTGCTTTTGATAACTATTGATAGCTAGCTATACAGTTAATCACGTTTATCTGTATACCTGTAATACTCCCCAGGAATCTGTGCCAGCCATGTTTATGCACCCAGTACACAGCAAAGAAAGGAAAACTACAGGATGAGGGTGTGTGGGGCAGGCTCTGAGGCTGGGGCTGCCTCCTGAAGCAAGCCCACCATGGGTTCTGGGTTCCTATCCTAGGACATAACTTTGTCTTTATGCTGGATCCCCTCACCCTTCTGACAGACGGAGAAGGAAACTCTTCAGGCTGTGTGGAAGACACAGTGGCCTTGGGAACCAGCAGGAACCTCATGGCGGGAAAGGAGAGTTAGGAAAGACATTGAGCAGCCACAGAGAGAAGCCCGGCTCTCAGCACCTTCCCCATTTTGCATCCTCCTTTTTTGCCAGAATATTCCCTGCCCCCCCCCCAGGTCCTGCTCCCTTTGGCTATAAGGAACCCTTTGCCTCCTGCGCTCATCCATCCCTCCGACGTCACCTACCCTGAGCATCTGCTGTGTGCCAGCTACGTCAGGAAGGCAGCGAAGGGAGCACAGTCACTCTCCCTACTGCAGGAGGAGATGGTGGCCAGTGTCCTCCCAGACATAAAGAAACACAACACGAAAAGCGATCCAGGGCATGAGGGGTGCTGGGAAAGCGGATGGGAAGTTCCCGCGGGGAGCCACGTCGTAGGGGATCGGCAGAGAGAGCCGGGCCAGGAGGTGGAGCTGAGGCCTTGTAATTCAGTTTCATTGCCAACTCCGTCCTGCTCCCGTCCTGCTCCGTGGCGTTAGTAAGTCACTTCTTGGCGCTACCTTCTGATCCGTGTCAAGTAAGGAGCTGAACAGGGCTGTGGGCTCAGTGGGGCATCTGTTTGTGGGGAGCTTAAGAAGTGGTAACTTGCCAGCCTCACTTCCATGTTTCAGCCTTGACATCCGTATCTTTCGCTGCTCCACTGGCTCCTCTCTGAAAGGACACCCCTCCTCTCACATGCTCAGCGATTGGCAGATAGAGTGGACGGCTGTCATCGGAAGGCAGGCTCTTTGCCGCGTGTTGTATTTAGCCTTCTGATAAATGCAGCCATTCCAGAAGAGAATATGCCATTGTCCCTGTGGTGCTCAGCCAGCATCCACTGGCAGTGTCTTATTCCACGAGGCTAGGGCTGCTGTGTGAACGATTCTTTTGCCTGTCATCTCAAAAGTATTGTTTTAACAACCCGGACGCACCGGTTTGGTGAACGTGTCATTGGGAGTGGGGAGGGAAAACCAGGAAAGATAAGACTGAGGATTGGGGCCCCATCTGCAAAGCTTCACACACCTGTTACCCATATCTTAGAATTGCTAGCAGGGTTTGCAGGAGCCCAGATGCCCCGCGTCTTCACCAGAGAAGATGTAATTTGTTGTTCCCTCTCCGTCTGCAGGAGTAGCATCACCAGTTGCCGGATGCGGACTGAGAGCGAGCCGCCATGCGGCTCCCCAGTGGTCAGTGGCGATCCCAAGGAGGACCACAACTACAGTAGTGCCAAGTCCTCCAATGCCCGGAGCACCTCTCCCACCAGCGACTCCTCCTCCTCAGCCGACGACCATTATGAGTTTGCGACAAAGGGGAACCAGGAGGGCAGTGAGGGGAGCTTCCAGAGCCAGGAGAGCCACAGCGAAACAGAGGAGGATGAGAGGAGAGCCGGCCAGAAGGAGGGCACGGATGCCCTGGGGGACAGCGGGTACGCGTCCCAGCACAAGAAGCGCCAGCACTTCGCCAAGGCCCGGAAGGTCCCCAGCGACACGCTGCCCCTCAAAAAGAGACGCACAGAGAAGCCGCCCGAGAGCGACGATGAGGAGATGAAGGAGGCGGCCGGTTCGCTCCTGCACTTGGCAGGGATTCGGTCCTGTTTGAACAACATCACCAATCGGACGGCCAAGGGGCAGAAAGAACAAAAGGAAACCGCAAAAAATTGAAACAAGTCTCTGATTTGTTTTGAACTTATGGCCATTTGGTTTCAGCATGTCAGGAGATTTCTAATGATTTGTGGCAATATCAGCAATTTTTTTCTTTTTCTTTTTTCCTTTTGTTGGTTTGGTTTTCTTTTCTTTCTTTCCTTTTTTTTTTTTTAATTTGCCCCCCACTCCTTTGTTTTTTGGACCCTTAAGAATTTTCTGTTTAAAGGAGATTGAAGCCATAGAAACTCATATTGACACTCAGCCGTTTTACAAAAGCTTTTCTTTATCTGAATACAAAAACCGAAAGAAAAAAAAAGCCAAAATTAACCATTGCTTCCTGCAGCCTGTCAGAACCCTGTGGCTAAGCCACAGGGTTGTCCATGTTGATGCCACAGGAGCATCAAGCACCACCTAGGCAGCGCGCACTGAGTCACCTGGCCCAGCCCAACCTGAGGTTTAAGAAGTCAGTGGTGTCTGGAGTGAGACTGGAAAGCAGTTAGAGACTGTAGAGCCCGCGTCCCCTAGGAACAGATTATCCCCTAGGGGTAGCCCCATGCTCTGGCCCTGGCATGTGTCCCCTAGGAACAGATTATCCCCTAGGGGTAGCCCCATGCTCTGGCCCTGGCATCCCACTGTACCAGAAATGCCATTGGCGTTGCCGTGTGGCAAGCCCAGGGCCGGGCCGCCAGTCCTCTGCGTTTCTCAACCTTGAGCCTGGTAACATCTCCTAAGCTGAATATCAGACTGTTCCGGGTGTATTAGGTGTCAGTGACTAAGGAGGGAAAACAGGGATCCTTAGAGCCATTGATAACCACTGGATTCTGCTCTATGTTAAAGTAAGAAAACGTTCCAAAAGCCATAAGCCTGAAGGTTGGTCCTGTGTGTGTATGTGTGTATGTGTGTGTTTGTGTGTGTGTATATACACACACATACACACGACTTAAAGGTGATGCAGAAAACAGGCTGTGCCCTCTTAACTGCCCAAGAAATGGCAGTAGCTGTTAAGGAAAAATGGTACAGATTTTTTTCCTCCTAAATAATCTGATCCAAGTTGGGGAGGGGGGTGCTACAGAAACTGCCATTAGTATTAATGTGTCTTTTTACGAGGTTAAAGGCACGTGGATGGACTCAAAAAAGCAAAAACATGGCAAACAATACAACTCCTGCACTGTCCTCAAAAAGGGTTTGCAATTAATATCAGTACTCATTTTTGCAACAAAGAAAAAAAAAAAAGAAAAGATCTGTGATTTTTCACGTTCAGCCAGTGTAGCCAGCAGAAATTTCAGATCCACAAACGCATGGATTCCTTTGAAGAAAAAAAAAAAAGAAAAAGAAAAAAATCACAAAAACAAACTTTTTTTTAATTCAAAAATAACAAAGTTCTTGTAAGGTAAATAATGTATTTAGCATGAAGCATGAATTATTTTCATATAAATATAGAGAATGGAGAGAAGACTATGCCTCTAATTTTCAAGCCCTTAAGCTTGGAGGCCCTTTGTTCTTTTTCTTTCTTTTTTTCCTTTTTCTTATTTCTTCTTTTTTTGTTGTTATTATTTTGTTTCTTTTTTGTTTTGGTTTTTTGCTTTTGTTTTTTTTTTTGTTTTTTTGAAGCAGGTGTTTAAGGTTTAACCTTCTTCAGGGACAAATTCTGACTGTTGGGGAACTTACTCTGCAATATAAATTATCTTCATGCTCTGGTAGGGGCTTGGCTGGTTGAGCTCTCTGCTGCCTTGTCTGCACTCAGCCCCAACCCCTCTGATTCTCTACTGAAGAGTGTGTCCTTCCCTTTGTCTGTATGTGTTTAACATGACGCAATAATCCGAGGGCAAACTTAGTGTGTACGATAGAATCAGGAGAGTTATGGGACGCTTACTTGAGGAAAGTCCTTACCGTGATCTGGTTCTAGGAAAAAGTCAATGGATATAATTATGCAAATTCGCCAGAGGAAGGGGAAACATGCTAATGGGCCTTACTGGGTGAGGGTAAGAGATGGGTACATGGGTAGGAGGAAGCTCATGATGGAGGTGTGGGAAGGTGCAGCCCCGAGCGTCCTGCGACAACGTGACTTCGCAGTGAGGAGGGGGCTGGCCATCCCTGCCACTTCAGCACAGTAACCACCTTGGGACTAAGACCACCTGGATAGTGAGAGCTGAGAAGCAGCCAGACCACATCACACAAGCCAGAAACTCCAGTTACCTTTGCCAAAAAAAAAAAAAAAAAAAAAAAAAAGAAAAAAAAAAAAAAAAAAAAAAAAAAAAAAAAAAAAAGTTTTTCCTTGAGGTCTAAAGAGAAAACCTTAAAACAATGTGGCTTCCCATCCAAATGGAAGGAACTTTTAAAAATAAAAACACTACCGTGGCTCAGGGTCAGATGTTTGGAAGAGAGAGGAAACTAAAGTGACCTTGAGCTCTTGAAACAGGGCAGTAATGGGCCTTTAATGCCATGCCCATCTGTCAGTAGTGCCAGGTACCAGTGCAGCCGCGGCCGTCTGGAAGGTTATCTGGTGCATTTCCCCCACCTAGCCTGAGGGCAGCTTTTGGGTGGGAGGGCAGCTCACACTTTAGGGCAGGCCAGATTTACCCCCACGTGGCCCTCAGCCTGGGCTCTCTCAGCATGGGGGTTCAGGGTTAGATGAGAGCACGGGTGTGTTCTCCACAGACCTCTGACACCCTGCAAGCCATCCACAGCTCCGGAACCCTGAGCCACGCTTTGGTTTCTGCTGTCACCTTAACCAAGTCCAGAAGACCCCCCACCCCCACCCCCACCCCCAAGATGTTCAAACTCAGACCTGAAGGTAAAGGTAGCACTGGCGCTGTTTCTGGCAGGGGACTTCTTCCGATGAGAACCCCACGCGGGCTGTCTCCCCTCGTTTCATTTTTTCTGAAGGGGCAGAGGCCTCTTTCAGAGGTAACAAGATGCAGTGTGTGTGTGATTTACTTTTCCGATCTCGCTGAGATCTGGGAAACTCTCTTATACAAGTGCGTTCTGAACCCCAGAACCACTCCGTTTGCATAAATACCTCATTGGGCAGCTTTCTAAGTGTTCTTTTTCCTGAGCCTCCCTTGGCACCTTTGTTGGAATTTTCTGGAAGACTTGTTGGGGAAACTTTAGTAAGGGGACTTTTTTTTTTTCTATTTTCCTTCTGTTTTGGGCGGCATACACATTTATGCGTCACCAAAACAATGGCTCAATTGTGTTTAACTCTGTCTTCTGACTGTTGAGGCGAAAACTAAGTCATCCTTGTGTTTGTGGCTGTCCATGTCCTTAACAAGCCAGGGGGCAGGAGGCACCCTCTATCCCCCCTCCCCCAAGAGCAGTAGAGAATTTAAGCACAAAGCCTATTTGTGAGAGAATATTTTGCTTAAGTGTAATTCACTTTAGTGTTGGACTTCCTTCCCAAATGTCAGGTGTTCTTTTAGCTTTCAAACTAGCCTGTGTATCCATCAGTCTGACAGATCGCCTGAGCAATCGTTAAAGGGATGTGGTGTTTTCTTGGTTTTTTTTTTTTGTTGTTGTTGTTGTTGTTGTTTTTCCTTGCATTTCTCCTGTGGGGAGAAGTGTCGGTTCATGTGTCATTCCCAGTATCTCACAGACTCACATGGGGTGGGGGTGGGGGGTGGGGAACTATAGCAATATTTACAGATGCTTTGGGAACACATCAGCACCGTGACATATAACAACTACTGGCTGTCGGCCCTCAGACACATTCAGGAGAAGAGAGAGACTCGCTTTCTTTTCTCAGGTGATCCTCACATCGACGTTTTTAATCCCACTCCTCAGTCTTTCCTCCTTCTCTAGTACTTTTTGGAAAGGGTCTGCACCGCACGTAGGTTTTCGTTCTAATATATCGCCAAGCTCCTACTTTCCCCTGCATCTCCAGTCAGTATGTTTGTCAAGAGTTCTTCTAGTAAAGCTGGCTCTCTGAAACTAAAGCTAAACCAAACCCACACTCGGATTGTGGTGAGAGGAACCCGTGGTCAGGGTGCCTGGGGCTGAGTGTTAGAAGGAGGAATAGCTTGGTACCCTCTCCCAAGGGCGGGTTTTTCCTGTAGAGTCATTAGCATGTCTAGTACCTCCTGTTCACAGCAGTTCCTACCACGGAGCTTTCTTGAAGGACAATTGCATTCTGCGGCGCCCGAGCAAGAGATGGGGTGGTTGTTGGTACCTACAGTCCCAACACGACAGGCCCGTGTGCAATGTCCCAAGCCACCAATTTGGATTTTATTGATGCCACTCCAACCTCTGGACTGTCCCTTGGGGGTGGGGGTGGGGGGCTAGGACCTGATGCTAGAGCCAGAATTAGGGACAAGTGACAAGAATGGGACGTTTTCCCATCTATGGGATTAGACTAAATTCAGTGTGATTTCTCTTTCCCCTTTCAAACCTTATTCAGGTTGGGACTCATTTCTTTCTGGTGGATCACAGCTGCCCAGATGCGTAGACTGAATTCTGTGTTCTATAGAGAAGTCCTTTTCTTTTATCTTCAGCAGGGTTTTTATTTTATTTTTTTGCCACCAAAAGAAAACATTGGAACATTCGTCCCCTCTTGATTGTGACTTTCCAGTGTTGACAGTTCAGTTCTTTGTGTTGTAGGTCCCAGCCCACCAGTACTATATCAAACACTGTTAGGCACATGATGCAGCACTGTGATCTAATTTAAATAATACTTTTTTATTATTTATACTACTATATATAATATACATCAACACTTTTGCTATATAACCTAAGTGATAAACTCTTTTTTTGGTTACCTGTCAGACTCTAGACTTTGGTTTCTATTGCAGTTAACACAGTTACAGAATTGTAATGGTGTCTTGGKTTTTTTTTTGTTTGTTTGTTTGTTGTTTGTTTTGTTTCCTTTTTTTTTCCTTTGTGATGGAATGTGTAAATCAAAGTATATACATTGTGTGGTGTTCCTGTTTCTTGGGATGTCATGAGGAGTTACACAGCATTCAGTGTTCTGTATAGACCTGCCCACCTTTGTGAATTCATCTGTTAACTCCTCCCCCTCCTCTGAGAGCACGCCAGCCGCGGTGGCTAACTCCCAGCGTCCTCTCTCCTGCTGGCTATTCTTGAATTAAGCACAGACTCTTCCACTCGGTTGCTTTGTCGTGAATAATGGGTGTGACTTGGTCACTCTTCGACCCTTCAGCAAACAAGTGCTAGCCTCACTGACCAAAAATTAAGGAAGGAAAACACCATTTCTAAAACGACCCACCTTTTCATGGCCGAGCCAGATGTTAGCCTACGGTGCTGCCTCGTGCTGCGAGCCTCTGGAATGAGCCCGCTGTGGAATGACCATTTCTGACTTGCTGTGGGATGCTCACGAGTGCCCTTCCTGTCTCGTTAGTATTGGAATCAAGACTTTATTTGGAATCTATACAGCAGTGTTCCTCCACTGTGTTTCATTTGCAAAAGTAGAGAACGTGCCTTCTCCACCCTTTTGCAAATAATTGATACTCCATATTGGATTCTCAAAAGACTTCGATATGGTGATCCTGTCAAACCTAGAAATTGTATTATCTTTCCATACCTGACTTCCCTGTTTCTCCTGTTTTAGAGGAAACAGCACACTTCCGGTTACGGACACAGTCGCCATTTCTAGAGTATGTGTGTTGAAGCCATCCAAGGTCATAGGCTCACCAGACTCACCCCGTGGCTCTCCCTGTTTGTCCTGCCATGGTGACCAGGGGGAGAGAAAAACAATCTGTGTGAGTCTGGGAAACAGCTACATAGACTTTTTTTTTTTTACTACTCTTGATTCTGTAACACTTCTGAGTTTTGTTCTAATTTTACAGAAAACAAACAAGAACACAATGATAAAGCAGAAGGCCACGAGGTTTGTGGCTGAATCTTAGGGTCACTTGACCTTTCCTGGCCAACAGGTCTACATGGCCAAATTAATTTACAGGAGTAATAATTTCTTCAGAAGCCAATTTTTTTTCTGTATTTCTGTACAAAACTGCCAATTATCATGAACAGAAGGGGAGAGCCATAGAGGAGAAAGGAGACGATGCTCTGTGGTGTTTGCATTAGCCTAAAGCAGCGGTGTGGAGATGGCTCCATCAGCCGAGCTCCAGGGACTTGGTGTTGCTTGGGAGGGATCCATACAGCATTTTGCGTTCTTCATGTGTAATCATATTGCCAAAGACAAACTACTTCATCATTTATTGTAAATAACACTTCCCCAGACCTACCATAAAGTTTCTGTGATGTATTGTCTTCCAGTTGCAATAAAAATTACTGAGTTGCATCAATTGAAGATAAGTATTGTGTGTTGTGTAAACAATTATCTCTATGTGCAGGTACACACTGAGCGG
>BDUI01000038.1:1002685-1021361 GCA_002335545.1 Apodemus speciosus | reverse complement strand
AGAGAGAGAGAGAGAGAGAGAGAGAGAGAGAATGAATATAGAATATAGTTTCTACTAGCCTGCTTTAAGCTCCAGGCATGGGCCAGGTACTGTGCTACCAACAATCGCCCTGGTTCCCCTGGACCCACAGATAATGTCTTAGTCAGGGTTTCTATTCCCGCACAAACATCATGACCAAGAAACAAGTTGGGGAGGAAAGGGTTTATTCAGCTTACACGTCCACATTGCTGTTCGTCACTAAAGGAAGTCAGGACTGGAACTCAAACAGGCCAGGAAGCAGGAACTGATGCAGAGGCCACGGAGGGATGTTTCTTACTGGCTCGCTTCCCCTGGCTTGCTCAGTTTGCTCTCTTAACCCAGGACTACCAGCCCAGAGATGGCACCACCCACAAGGGGCCCTCCCCCCCTGATCACTAATTGAGAAAATGCCCCACAGCTGGATCTCACTGAGGCATTTCCCCAGCTGAAGCTCTTTTCTCTGTGATAACTCTAGCCTGTGTCAAGTTGACACACAAAACCAGCCAGTACACACACACATTAGCTTATTTTAAATAAGTTAACTCAATGGTAGGGCACTTCTAAACCACCTGTGGCTAATGTGCCCTTATCTTCATTCCCGGCTCAACGCCTCTGAATCTGCCCTAAGCTTAGTTGCCCAATTACCCTCTCCTTACCTTCTTGCTCAGCACCCTAAATCTGCCCTCAACTTGCTTGCGTTTCTAATTTCCTACCAACTACCCCAGGCCAAGTCGGGTGAGGCGGCCAGTGGCCACTCCACCTGAGATCTGAGGGGCTGGTGACTCTCCTGCCAAAGCATAGTGAATCTTCTTTCCCTCCTGTGTCTACTAGTCTGCCTTCGGAAACCTGGAAGTTCCCCCATCTTCTGCCCAGTCATTGACCGCTAGCATTTTTATTGATCAATCAGGAACCATTGGGGACCAGGACCTTCAACATTCACACACAGATTCCTGATCCAAGCATCAGAACCACTCCCTACATCCGTGTGTGCACTCGAGTGTGCATGCATGTGCACACACAGGGCAGAGGTTGATGCCTTCCTTGATAAATATTCCCGCCTTTTTTTTTAATGTGTGTTATGTCTGTGAGTTTATGTGCCAGATATCTGTAGAGGCCATAAGGAAGCATCAGAGCCCTGAGTATTACAGGAGGTGAGTTGTCCAGTTGGTGCTGGAAACCAAACTCGGATCCTCTAGAAGACTTTATCCCTTGAGACAGGCTGTCACTGACGCTAAAGCTTGCCATTTACCTAAGCTGGTGTCCCTGCAAGCTCTAGGTCCCTCTGTTTCTGCCCGGGGTTAGAAGCATGTGCATGCTTTTATTTATTTATGTGGATAGTGGTGATCTGAACTCCAGTCTCCAGGCGTATATAGCATGCCTTTTACCACCTAAGCCATCTCCCCAGCCCTGAGAGATTCCATCCTGTGTCTGGACCCGCAGTAGCAGGTATGTGCAGTTTCAGCCTGGCTTTAGGGTCATCTTCACACGTGCCTCCATTTTGATGGGACTCGCTGTCCTGCAAAGCCACTCATGCAGGACAAGCACAAGGCTCCCAGCGCAAGCCATAGAACGTGTGGTTAAGACCACTGGTCTTGTCTGGAAATGGCCAAATACTAAAATAAGGTTACCTGTTCAATGATGACATCCCAAAAGTCATCACTGTTGAAGTGCCCCCTCCAGCCAGCCACACATACATACCCCAGGAGTCTGTTTTCTGTTATAACCAAACCAGCTGTATGCAGCTGGGGAGAGAGGGGGACACATCGAATGACAAGGTAGGAAGGGAGCGATTAAGGGCTGAATTTGTTCTTCATAACAACCCCTTGTCTTGGGAAATAACCAGGTCCTCAGAGGACCACATTAATATCTGCTGAGCGTGACGCCCCTCAGGACCTAATTATCTTCCACCAGGTCTCACCTCTTAAAGGCTCTGCCACCATCCTGGAGAACTCATAGTTCCAGCAGATGAGTCTCTGTGACACACACCCTTTCATGGTGGGTTTGACGTTTAGTGAGTTTGGTTCTCCAGACTTGCACAGGACATCTTTTATCCTAAGCCATCTCCTGAGCCCATCCTATTATTTAACCTTGGCTTCACCAACGGTAAGCAGGGCTAACCTCAATCTCCACCCCCTATAAGGTACCTCTGAGGCCTAAGAATCTCAGGCTTTATCGCTTACCTCCCATCCTGGGTCACAGTCCAGGTAACAGTCCTGGATGGGAGATAATTCCCAGTGTCCCTCTCCAAGGAGCCCCCTCAGTGTCCTGTTTGGCCTATGTTGTTACCCTCTTGGAGTCTTTTTCGTGTGTGTGTGTGTGTGTGTGTGTGTGTGTGTGTGTGTTTTGTTTTTTTAAGACAGGATTTCTCTGTGTAGCTCTGGCTGTCCTGGAACGCACTTTGTAGACCAGTCTGACCTCGAACTCACCGAGATCCTCCTGCCTCTGAGTCCAAGTCTTAGCATCAAAGGTGTGCACCAACATAACCAGCACCATCTTGGAGTCTTGCTTTTCAGGATCACCTTGAAAGTCACTGTATGTCCTCCAGATTGCTGAGTCAGTGTTTGAAGAGAAACATCATTGGGACAAAGAGCAGGAGCCCTTCACTCTGAGCCAAAGCTGATGAATTAGGTAATTTTCCATGTTGGGTAATATTTGAGGCCAACTACAAGGCGGTAGCCTTAGAAAACAGCACATGCAGTTGTATGTATGTGTACATGCTTGATTCATGTGTGTGCATGCACACATATGTGTGGACATACAATGCCTGCATGTGAATCAGAGGTCCACAGTGGATCTCCATCTTTTTCTTGTTTTTGTTTTTTCAAGATAGAGTTTCTCTGTATAGCCCTGGCTGCCTTGGAACTCACTCTGTCGACCAGGGTGGCCTTGAACTCAGAGATCTGCCTGCCTCTACCTCCCAAGTGCTAGGATTAAAGACATGTGCCACCACTACTGCGCAGCCCATCTTATCTTTTTAATTACTATTAACTTTATTTCTTTGTGTGAGTGTTTTGTCTGCATCTGTGTTTGTGCACCGCATGCATGCTTGGTGCCTCCGGAGGCCAGAAGAGGACATTGGATCCCCTGGAATTAGTTTACAGGTAGTTTTGAGCCTCTGCATGCATGCTGGGAATTAAACACACGTCCTCCAGCAAAGCATCTAGTGCTCTTAACTGCCAGTGAGGGTTCCCGTGTTGGGTGGACTTAAGCCACAGACTCCACCCCTGGCGGTGTCCATTCAGTTTCAGCTTTGTGACCACACAATGTGTGTACGTGTGTGCACATGCACGTTCATTCACTACCTCAGGGATCTCAGGGGGGGGGGGGCTTTGAGAGGTGTTGAGGGTGAGTCTAGGCGGCATGCCTGTGAGGGCTACTCTTCTCCTTCACTGTTTTCTGGTCTCATGACCCTAGAAAGCATAAACTAAGAATTTTCAACCTCCTAGAAGGTTCTGGACAGATGAGGGTATTTCAGAGGGAGCCTGGTTGCCGGGAGACTTTTATTTGTGTGTTGAAAGCCTGTGTTCTAGCCGGGCAGTGGTGGCGCACGCCTTTAATCCCAGCACTTGGGAGGCAGAGGCAGGTGGATTTCTGAGTTCGAGGCCAGCCTGGTCTACAGAGTGAGTTCCGGGATAGCCAGGGCTACACAGAGAAACCCTGTCTCAAAAAACCAAAAAAAAAAAAAAAAAAAAAAAAAAAAAAAAAAAAAAAAAAAAAAAAAAAAAAACCAGAAAGCCTGTGTTCTGTCCCTTCGCTTCTCAGATGCGCCAAGTAAGACCCGTTGTAAGTATGATTGTGTGAGACGGCCTCATTATATAACCCAGGCCAGCCTTGAACTTACACAGAGCTTGCCTCTGCCCCCACCCTGGGTGCCAGGATTACAAGCAGAGCTTATCGCGCATGCCCAGTAAAAACTACTGTGTGTTTTTACCTTCCCTCCATTATAAGAAATACAGAATCAGAGAGAAGTTCGTGAAGAATGACTTCTTTTCTTTTTAATTTTGGAAAGAGGACAGGTGTTGGTTTTGTTTGCTTGGGTTTTTTTTTTTTTTTTTTTTTTTTTTTTTTTTTTTGCACCAAAGCAGGAGCGAGCGTTCAGCCTATTGAACATTTGCCCCCTGCACTTGAATCAGCCTCCCCAGAGCCGGCTGTTTGAATGGTGCTCAAAGCAGTCATACCTTAATTTGAAATCATTCCTGGGCATTTGTGGATAAAGCACTCTAATGGCTTGAGAACTGCTTCATGTGTACTCCATAATAAAGTGCTTTGGGAGCAGACAGCTAAATCTCCCTCAAATGCAGCAAGCCATTCGAGGGGGATTGAGGATTCTCCCTCCCTCCCCATCTGCTACATGTTTCATGCTGACTTCTAAAAATACGTAAGAGAGGAAGTACCGTATGATGGAGAAAATCTCTGAAAATCTGACAGTAGCTGCTTCTTGTCAATCCCCGGGACACAGTTTCTTCATGAAGTGGCTCTATTCTGTTCAGATCAGAAAACTAGGAAGAGGTCTAAATTTTTTATATCACTCATAAATATTTTTAACAAAACAGGGGCATTAGAGACTACTGAATCCAAACTCCCCACTGCATTAAACCAGGTATGGGAAGCACAGAAAATATCAAGGGATCTCCCCTGAACAACCATACTAGCGAATGACAGAATTTGACTTAAAAGAGTGGAAATGTTCTGTCCTCCAGCTGTACTCACTTATTTAATGTGTGATTATAATCACCGTATGGGAAGACTACACCCGCCTCACATGATGTCCTGTCCTGCACAGTCCACATTTAGCTAGGGTGACAATGACAATCTTTTGGGATGACACAAACATGCCACCTTCTTTCTCAGTGTCTGAGGTGCCTCCAGTGTCCCCACAGAAGCTCCCATTACAATCAACATCTTCAGACAAGATCTTATCCTTATCTTTATCAAATTTCACCTCATCGTTGGTTCATTGTTTGAAGCCAGCACAGACTGAACTGACAGTGGAGTACCCGGTGTGACGGTCCTGATTTTGTCTAACCACAACAATTGTTACCTGAAGTCATTTTCTGTTCCTAATAATTGTATTACACCGCTGGGTGTGGAGGCACTCACTTGAGATCCCAGTACTGGGAGGGTGGGAGGGTCAGGAGGTTCAAATCCAGCCTGGACTTAGTAAAGAAACAAAAGAAGCAATTCTACAGACTGGGGAAGAGTTATTTTAGCCAACAGCTCTAGTTCAAGGTCTGGGGCTGCAAAGCAAGGAGCGTGCAAACACCGAGCCATACTGGGTTCCAGACCCCCCTCAAGTTACTTCAGTCGTCCGTGAGTTGTGAGTGAACTAATGTGATCATGAGGGCTGAACCACAATCACCCTCTGAAGGTCCCACCCTTTACTAGCTCACAACTGAACTTACTCTGTTGTATTTCTGTTGCTGTGATAAAATACCCAGACAAAAAGCAACTAGGGAAGAATTGGGTTTATTTTACCTTAATATTTCAGGTTACACTCCAACATCGCAGGGAAATCAGGATGTCGGGAGCTTGAAGTCTAATCCCATCACATCCCCAGTCAAGAGCAGAGCAAGAGGTGAAGACATGCATCCCCACCTGCTTGATTCCACTCAGTTCAGGATTACACTATAGGCTCAGGATCCCCTGCCTAGGGAATGATTCTGCCCACAGTGGGCCGGATCTTCCCACATCAATTAATTAACAATTCCCTACAGACAGTCCCAACTTAGAAGAAAACCCTTCATTGAGTCTCTCTTCTCAGGTGGTTCTAGATGTGTCGTGTTGGCAACAAAACTAAGTAGCACAGGGATCAACTTTCAGTGTTGTTTTCAAAGGGCACTAATGGCGTTCAAGCCACAGCACGTGCTGTCCAGGTGCCACTCAATACAAAAGCCGGAAGTATCTTTTAATATACCAATTAGGGCAATGTTGTCTCTTCTAGAGGCCCCTCCGCAGGTCCTCTTGGACCTCACTCGTCATTTTTAAGATCATTTGTTCGGCTAGGTTATGCATGGACCTGAGTTTCTGAAGATGCTAGCTATATCTCCAATCAAAAGTTTGTCCTGGGGGTGGGGGATGGAGGGAAGATTGGGTTAAGAGCACTTGCTGTTCTTGCAGAGGATCCAGGTTCAGTTCCTAATTCTCACATGGTGCTTGTGCTAGTGTGTGTGTGGCAAGGGGGGAGGGAGGGGGGGTCTTAGCTCATAATCATCTATAGCTCCACTTCCAGAGGATACAGTGCCCTCTTCTGGCCTCTGCAGGAACTGTATACATGCAGTTCACATCTATACAAGCAGACAAAATACACAAATGAAAATAAACTATTTTGTTGTTAACTTTGGTACAGAGTCTGTCTTTATCGAGCCCAGGCTGATGTAGAACTCTCACAGACCTGCCTCCCCCTGCCTCCCAAATGCTGGGACCAAAATCATGTGTCATTTATCACTCTTGGCCAACAAGTAAGCCTTTAAAAACAAAAAGGTTGTCTAACTATAAAAAGAAATTCACCCTTGCTATGGGTTAGATATAAAGTGTCCCCCTACCAAATTGCATGTTGAATATTTAGTATCCCCAGCCGGTATATCCAGCCATTGAGAGGTGCTAAATGACCTGGGCTCTGATAATTGGTAACATTATTGGAGGTAATAGAAAATCCTGGCCTCAGCATACAGATCCACACAGGCACGTATGAACCTGTACACATACACACACAAGAACACAACACACACATAAGTGCATACAACAGACATGCACAAGTGCACAGCACGCGCGCGCGCGCACACACACACACACACACACACACACACACACACACACACACACCTACTCTGCTCTGTGGCCACAACACAGATCCACTTCCCTTCCCATTTCCCTTCTCCCATTCCTTCCATTGTCCCTCCCCCCCATCTCCTCTCTTCCTTTTCTCCATCTTTCTTCTCTCCCTCCTTCCTCTTTCTCCTCCCCCATCTCTCTCTGCCTCTGTGTCTCTGCCACACACTCTCTCTCTTCATCTCTCTCCCTTTTCCTTTTTCCTTCCCTCCCTCCCTTTCCCCACAATTCACTGTCAGTGAGCTAGGCAGCCATGGATGAAAAATCTTAGAAACCGAGAGTCAAAACAAGCCCTTCCTCTTTGAAACCACTTCTTCTGATCTTTGTCATAGTCACAGTGACTAACCCAACCCTGGATCCCCCAGGTCTGTGGTCTTCCTTTAAAAGAAAAGGAATGACATCATTCTCTCTGCTACTCTGAATTCTACAAAGGGAAAGACCCAAATCTCACACGCTGTGGAACACCAGAGGTAACGTCAATCCTGATTCATTCCTGTGTGGGAATGAGTCTTGATTTATGCAGGTATTATAGATGCATTCCTCAGGAGCACATCCCTCACACAGAAGAAGAATTTGCCCTTCACTCACTCACTGTATCTTAGCCCATGCTGACACCCATGCCAAGACGCACAAAGCGCTCTTACTGTATTCAGAATATGCTCCCATTCATAAAGTGAGTACCACGCAAGCATGAAGCCCCAAGTTTGATCCTCGGCATCCACATAAAATGCTGACTGCAGCAGCACACAGTTGTAACCTGAGCCCTGTGGAGGAGACAACACGAAGATTCCTGGAGCTCGGAGATCAGCCAGCTTACCTGCATCGGTGGGATCCAGGCTCAGCAAGATCCCATCTCAAAACAGAAAGGTGGGAAGTGATTGAGAAAGACACCTTTGGCTGCCACGTGCACATGTACCTGCGTACACACACATGTGAACACACCACACACACACACACACACACACACACACACACACACACACACACATGCAGAGGAAACAACAACACCCCCGTCTCCCTCGCAGGGTATGGCACTGTAGCCACAGGTCCGACAGTGCACAGCCTCTATCTGCTCTTCGTTACAGGGAACCTTCATCATTGGGCCCCATAGTATTCTTTTTTCGTGCCGTTCTCTTTACAGGACTTCCATATCTAGGGTGTCGCAAGCCTCTAAATATAGTGACATGCGCTCAAAATAACAGGCCTTTAAAAAATAAACTCAGAAATTGAGTTAGGTTACTTCTGGTACCTACCTATTTTTACACGCTTGGCCCTTCACCCAGCGCAGATACATAGCTAAGCATCTGCAGTTTCCATCATCTGAAAAGCTGTCAAAAAATCTGAAAAGAGAGGAAAACAGTAAAGAAGAAATGGACGGAGAAGGTTCTTAAATAGATCCCTTTCTTCCTAGTCATAGTTGACTCCCTTGGGTTTTTTGTTATGCTTTGTTTTGTTTTGCTTTGTTTTTTTTTTTTTTTTTTTTTTTTTTTATATGTGCCAATCCTACTAGTTGCTGGGAATGTCAATTTAAAAATCTGGCTTCAGGCATGAATGTGTCCAAATATCCAGCTGTGCCAATGAATAAGTATCATGCTGGCAGCTGGCACTCCCCTTCTCAAACTTTTCAGTTGCTGTTGATCTTTTATAAACTCAACCTTTGCCTTCTCTCTCCAGTATATCTTCTTAGCTTCATAAGCCAAGGAGTAGTTGCAGAAGAACCCGCTTGCCCTCCGCAGTTAAGTCCATCCATTCCCATGGACAAATCATTTTCCAATGAACTAATTCTTGTGCCATGGTTAAATTGGATTAGAAGATGTTTCCCTACCACAGGCTCGTGTGTTTGAACACTTGGTCCCCAATTTGTGACACCGATTTGGAAGGTTGTAGAACTTTTAGAAGGTGAAGCTTCCCCAGAGGAAGTGAATCACTGCTTTGAGTAATACTATCCATGGTGATAGGGAAAATATGGGGGCAGGATGAGAGCGCTGGTGGATGAATGAAAGGGTAAGTAAGTGGATGAGTGGGTGACCGGCTAGATGGATGGATGGATGGATGAGTGGATGAGTGGGTGGGTGGATGCTTGGTTAGATGAATGGATAAGAGACTTGGTGAATTGATGGGAGAGTGGGTGAATGGAGGACTACCCACCGAGGTGGCAGTTTATGAAGGAGCGAGACCTTCCCACGCCCTTCCAGAGGAGAGCTCCTGGAGACAGCAGTGGGGGACGAGAAGAACACTTGGGAGCTTGAGAATCCAAAGGTGAATGCTTCCGTCTGGTTTGTTCAGGCCACATTTGTAGCCAGCAAGGCATGGGGCTCGTCCTGCTCCCATAACCCTCTGCTCCCAAAAGGTCATAATTCCAAAACACTCCTACAGTGTCCAGAAAAAAAGGTACAAGAGGGTAAGGGATACCCTTACTGTAAACCCAGCCATCAGCCCTTGGGTGGGTAGAGACTAGGTCTCCATTATCCCCAGTCTGTGGGAAATGGGACCTGAGCAGAAAGAATCCATCTGGCCCAAACTAGCTGGGATGTGATTTCACTCTTGCATTCTGACCGGAAGCTGCAGTTCCAGCATCTCTGTTCCTAGGCTCTTGGCACAGCCAAGCAGAAATTCCCAAATCATCTTGGGATTAGTTGGAGGGAGGCAATTAATGATCTTACTCTGCTTTCAATGATGACCAATTCATTGTGGCTTTTTTCTAAGTGTCACAGACAACAATCACATTTTGTGAACCTGGTCTCCAGCCTTGAATTTGCAGCTTCCTCCGGTTTCTCAAGGTTGCCCTGGTCTCAGTCACTCACACAATGGGCTCAGCTGTGCAATGAAGACTCATTCTGATCTGTTTTAGTGCAGCAGCTCAGATCATCGACAATAGAGGGAACCCTGGTGTACAGCCTCTCGGGGATGACCGGCCTCTTTGCTAGCCAAAAAGACTGAGACCGAGTAGACGACAATAGACTGGCCGCTTGCCGCCTGTGTGACCTTGAACAAGTTACTCCCTCTCTCTGATGCCGTGTCTGCTCTGTAGGATGTGATTATCACAGTCCCCACCATGCAGTTTTAATCTTAAGAGGATTAGTGACATGAGAGGGGATTGCACGGCAGGTCTAAGAGACTCAAAGAGTGACTTGTCATTGCTGCTGTTACTATTACTAGTTTGTATCTGTGCATGCTTGCATGTGTGCATTGTGTGCAGTGTGCACACATATGCTCTGTTCAGAGGACCTCATGAGTTACTCAGTTCCTTGTGCTTGCAAAGCAAGTATTTTACCTACTAAGCAGATTTCAGACTTACTATGAAAAAAAACAGAATATGAAATATCTTAATACATTTTAATTATAGATTGGATATGGAAATAGTATTTTGGGGTATAAGGGCTAAAGCATATCATTAAAAGTAACTGCATCTGTTTTGTTTTGTTTTGTTTTGTTTTTATAGATTGGTTGTTATAAAAGTTCAGATTATATTGGTGACTCTTCCTTAAGCCAGGATGTCCTCTATGGCATCACTTTCAAATAAGATCCATCAAAACCTCCAAAATGATCAACTACAAAAAGCAAGTGTGGTGGCTTGGATAATAATTGCCCCTCTAGGCTCATATATGTGAATGCTTAGTTACCAGGGAATGGTGCTATTGGAAAGGATTAGAAGGATTAGGAAGGGGGCTGGAGAGATGGCTCAGTGGTTAAGAGCACTGGCTCTTCTAGAGGTCCTAAGTTCAATTCCCAGCAACCACATAGTGGCTCACAACCATCTGTAATGTGGATCTTCTGGTGTGTCTGAAGACAGTGTACTCRTATACATAAAATAAAATAAAGCAAGAAAAGAAAAAAATCTGGGCAGTGGCAGTGCACACCTTTAATCCCAACACTCAGGGAGGCAGAGTCAGGCAGATCTTTGTGAGTTTGAGGCCAGCCTGGTCCCTGTTCTACAGAGTGAGTTTCAGGAAAGCCAGGGATCTGTTATACAGAGAAACCCTATTTTTAAAAAAATGAAAAAAAGAAAAGAAAAATATGAGCCTTGAGGTATTTGAGAATAAAGCTATATAACTAGTATTGTTTGCATATTACTTTAATTTTTATTTATTTATTAATTTATTACTTTAACCTTTAAAAAGGTGTTATTGCTTATTAGTTTATTCTATTTTTACAAAACAGGAAAATAAGCTGAGAACCATTATCTCCTGTTTGGCAGGTGAGAAACACCGAGTTCAGGAGATAAATAATTGGCCTCAGTCATTTGCTAGAGACCATAGCAGAAGACATGCCATATCATAGGTTCCAGACTATAAATGTCCTGCTCCAGGAAATAAATAAAGGCAGGAGGAAGAGAAACTCTGCTTTCGTGTCACCACTCTTAATATATTTTGTTCCTTTGCATTTTTATTGAGTATAATTTCTCTAATTTTTCCTCTGACTAAAGAACTGTCTTTAATGTATTTACAGTACAAGTTCAACAGAGATGAGTTTGTTCAGCTTTTGGCTTTGAAAGATATTTTTGCTGGGTATAGAATTCTAGTTATTTGGTGTGGCAGTGTACACCTGTAATCTCAGTGTTTGGAGGCAAAGACGGAAGGATTATGAATTTAAGGTCAGCTGGCACCTCATGAGATCCTGTCTTAGGAAGGAAAGAAGACAAAGAAAAATTTCTAGATTTATTATTTTTCTTTTAAAGTACTTTATAGGCATGTCTCATTATCTTTAACTTACATTATTTTTGCTGTAAATGCTGAGAGACCTGCAGTCATTCTTATGATCTGTGTATGTACTAGTTCTCACCTCTGACTGCTTCTAAGATACTCTTAGGTCTTAGATCTCTCTCCCCCCTCTTTCCCTCTCTCCTCTCTCTCTCTCTCTTTCCCTCTCTCCTCCCTCTTTCTCTCTCTTCTCTCTCTCTCTCTCTCTCTCTCTCTCTGGCTTGGTTTGGGGTTTTATTAGGGTTTGATGTAGCCCAGGGTGCCTTTGAATTATTCTGTAGTTAAGGATGGCCTTGAACTCCTGATCCCCCTGCCTTTGTCTCTCACAATGCCCATTCATCAAACTCTGCTTGGGTTCTCACTCCGTGGTCCATGACTGGAAATCTTCCTTTGTATTTATTTTCCTTATTTGTGTATTTCATTGTTTGATGCAGGAGAGTAACTTCAATATTTATTATTTCATTAAATACATTTCTTTTTCTTTGCATTTGTGTATGTGTGAGAGAGAGATGAATGCATGTTCACATGTTCACATTTGTATGAACATGAACACATATGTGTGTAGTAGTACACACCAGAGATATTGGGTGTCTTCCTCTATTACTATCCCCCTTATATATATTGAGGCATCATCTCTTATTGGAACCCAGAGTTCCTATTCATCTAGCCACCCTGCTTCAGAAACATCCTGACTCTTGTTTCCTAAGTGCTTAGACTACAGGCTGCTTCCCGGACCCAGACTTTACTTGGATCCTGGCGAGCTGAATTCTGCTTCTTATGCTTGCACCGCAAGGACTTCACCCACTGAGCTGTTTCCCTGGCTTATGTAGCCCAGGCTAGCCTTGAGCTGACTATGTAGCCACGGCTGGTCTTGAACTTCTGATTCTCCTACTTCTACTTTCCGGATGCTGAGATTTCTGTTGTTTATCGCCATTCCTGGCTGAAATGATAATTTCCCACACATTTTTTTTAATTAAGACAATTGGTAATACCTCCAGAGTGCATAATTCAGTCCTTTCACCACGTCACATGTACAGTTCAGGGGCATGCAGTCCATCCCCTCTGCTTTGTTACTAAGCAGTCACCATAGGCTAGACATTGGCGAGATATTAGTGATGCACTTGTTTTACAGGCAAGGAGCAGGAAGCACGGAGTGTGACTTGTCCAAGGTCTTGAGGTATTGGAGCATATAGTCAGGATGTTGTCCTCCGAGGCTAGGCAATGAACTTTCCTGGGAAATTGTTTTGCCTTCACCAATCTGTGGCATCTGCCCTAGAATGCTCTTTGGAGATGATTAGCAATCCCAGGGCTCCCCCTCTAGCCCAGGCTACAGGAGTCTACCCATCCAGACACCAGTGCAACACCGGGTTTGACAGGCCAGACTGAGGGGCAGGGTTCCTATCACCCCTAAGGCAGGGCAGAATTGGGCCAGGGAGGGGGTCTGTTCACAAGCGTTATGTAGAGCAGGAGAGCTCTAAGGGACCAAGAGACCACAATTCTCAGTCAGCCACTTGGAGTTAAATGTCAGCTTCATTTGAACCACTGGCTTACCTTAAATTACAATTACAAATCTTTGAAATCCCCGTTCAGCTTCTTACCAGCTCAGAACAGACGGGCTGGCAGCCATTGATCCCGTGCACCAGGGACTGCCGGTTTCAAGGAGCCGAACCCTTTTCTGTACGTGAACAAAAGCAAGACTCTTGTCTCAGAAATATTCTGGCAGCCTCTTGGCAAAGGCTGCGGGTCATTCACTCCCAGCCCTTCACGGGAAAACCCTAGAAGCACATTCCTTTGTGTGATTTCGGTTTGTGTCAAATGCACTTTAAGCATCACAAGTGGGGTTGTTTTATTATCTGTTTCTCACTGGCGACCTATCCAGCGCGAACATTTTGTAGATGCTCCTTTTGCAGACAGGAGTGTCAAGGGCAAGGGGACACTCACTCTCTCACAGCCTCTCTTGTCAAATCAGGACAGTATGAAGGCCACCATCTCTCTCCTCCCTCTTCATTCTCCTAGGGATCTTTGCTTGCTCCACAGGTGAACTGCCTCTTTCACGGTGTGGAGTCCTTTCAACCATAGACAGGGCTGTGATGATAGTTCTTTCTCTCTCTCCCTCTCTCCTTATAGCCTAGGCTAGCCCCCCCAACACCCAAGCAGGGGGCCACCTTCAACCTCTGATCCCACTACCTATACAACCAGAGTGCTAAATTAACAGTCATAGCTGGTGCTGGAGATGGAAGCCACAGCCTCATGCATGCTAAGTCTGTGATTTTAGAACTCCAGTGTAAACTTCAGTGTGGCACACACCTTTAGTCCCAGCACTCAGGAGGCAGAAGCTGGTGGATCTCTATGAATTTAGGCCAGCCTAGCTCACAGAGTGAGTTTCTAGCCATCTTAAGTAACATGGTGAGACATTGTCTCAACAGAAAAAAAAAAAAAGGCAGAAAGTCAGGGAAGAAACTCAGTCTTTTATCTGAATATTGTGACAAGATCAGCCAAAGAGGTTCTTAAGGTCATGCTCCCAAGAGCCTAAGAACCCACCCCTAGGCTCGACCTCTCAAGAGTGCCACCATGGAAACCAACTCTTCAACCTCAGTGGGCCCCTTGAGGGGTACCTTGACAATATCTGACATGGGCCTGCTACGTACTTGGACATGGGTTTCTGGTGCCCATGGCTGCAACCTTATCCTCAACCCATCATTTTGTGGCCTCCAAGGCTTCTTGGGGGGTTTTCCTGCAATGATGTGCAAGGAATCAGGAGAAGAAACTTCACCTCTTGTTACCTAGTGAAGACTCCATATAAATGTCAGCCCCAGATAAGAAGCTCTCCAATGGCCAAATGTTGCCAGAGAGTGGACTGGTAACTGTTCACCTGCTCAAATGCTGATTGATCACAAAGACCTGGAAAGGGACGGTTCGAAGCCCGGAACTCCCTTGACAAACGGAGGTCTGTGGTTGTCCTGGTGGTGGTTAGCTTGGGGAGTTGAAGTTGGCTTATGGGACACTGGAGATTCTGAAGGGCTTTGGAGTTGTCAGGCTGGGCTGCGGGGCTCCTCTGGGAGTTGGGGGCAATAGGCTAGCTGCCCCTATGGTCGGGGCAGGAAATCCACCAGAGGACAGTGGCATTCCCTGAGTAGGCCAGAGTCGGAGCTAGGGCCAGCATTGTGGACATGTGGCCTGCCTATCTGGGAACCTTTTCTCTGATGGGTCGCCACTTGGCAGCATGTTACAGTCTCTCCTTGTGAAATACCCCATCATGCTTGAAGGGCATCCCTGCCCTAGGTCTCTGAAATGACATAGTCAGTCCTGTCTGAAGCTCGCCATCCTCTCGCTCCCTGTAATGAAAGCATTCTCATAAATAACCAGGAAATGAAACAAAAAAATGAGAGTGGCTTGGCTGGACATGGCGGCTCATGCCTTTAATGCCAGTACTCGGGAGGCAGAGGCAGGTCAATCTCGGAGTTTTAGGCCAGCCTGGTCTACATAGTGATTTCTATGCCAGTCTGAACTACACAGTGAGACCTTGCATAAACACACACACACACACACACACACATACACACGACACACACACACACACACACACACACGACACACACACACACACATGCACACAAAGAAACAAGTGACAAAAGGCAGTGGCCAGAACGTAAATGCAGACAGGACGTTTAAGAAAGCCTGTCTAAACCTTTTCTAAACATGTAAGCGTGTTTGCATTCGCTTGGACAGCGGATGCCCGGTGTCTTGGTGTCCACAGAGACCAACAGAGGGCATCGGCTCCCTGGAACAGGAATAATAGATGATTTTGAGTCCCTATGTGGATGCTTCGAAACAAACCCAGATCCTGTCAAGGGCAGCCCGCTGTCTTAGCCTCGGAGCCATGTCTCCAACCCCACAAACTTTTTCATAATAAAATAATTATTAGAGCACAAAATGGGGCATGGAGAAGGTTACCCAATCATATACTAAGCAATCTTTCACATGTATTTAACCTTGGACTTGGTGCCTTTGCTTAAAATCTTACTTTATTTTTTTTAAGTTCTTTCTTTTCACTTTGTAAGTTTGCACATTCTGCCTGCATGTATGTCCGTGGACCGTGCATACGCAGTGAACACAGAGGCTGGAAGAGTACGCCAGATCCTCTGGAACTGGAGTTGCAGATAATTCTGAGCTGCCACGTGGGTGCTGGGATTTGAACCTGGATCTTCGGCATGAGCAGCCTGTGCTCTTAACTGCCAAGTCAGCTCTCCAGACCCCAGAGAAGCAGTTCTTTAAAACCTGTTTTAAACCTTTACTTTTATTTTATGTCTATGGGTGTTGTGCCTGCTTGTATGTCCGGGCACCATGTGGATTTAATGCCTGTGGAGGCCAGAAGAGGGTGTTAGATCCCATAGGACTCACTCACTAGAGTTACAGAGAGTTGTGAGCCACTGTGTGGGTGCTGAGAATCAAACCCAGGTCCTCTGGAGGAGCAGCCAGTGTCTTAACCTCAGAGCCATCTCCAGCCCCAAGAACATTTTCACAATAAAAATAACTGTTTTAGTCCAACATGGGAATGACAGGAGAGGAGGCTCATCCATGCACTGAGCAGTTTACTTAGACTAAACATGGCTCTTGGTTTATTATCACATGACTGTTCATAACTCTGTAACAAAATTCCTTAGGCTGGATACTTGTAACCAATAGAAATCATTTCACACAGTTCTAAAGGCCAAGAAGACCAAGACCCAGGAGCTGGTCAACTTAGCATTTGATCAAAGCTCGTTTCTTCATTCTTGGATAACACCCGCTACTGTGTCGTCACTGAGAGGAAGGGGCAGTGCAGCTCTCTCTGGGGCCTCGTTTATGATGCCACAAACCACACTCACACAGGCTCCCGTGACCTCTTCGCCCCCACAGTTGCCGCCACCTCATCCCATCACCTTGGAGTTAGGATCCCAGAATCTGAATTGCAGGGAAACCAGAACCTTTGGACCACAACACTAACACAGTGTATGAAAGTAATTACATAGTAACATAGTAACTGCTAAACAATGCTTTCTTCCCATACCCAATTCTTTAGGTTTTGAACACTCAACAAATTTAAAGAACACATTTCAGTCCTAAAAGAGCTCGTGTAAATCTGGTAAGTAAATTAGTAAAGCAGCCATGAACTGAAACTTTCACATTCAAAGGAAACCGCTGCCCTCCCGGCTTATACCATGTTGTCTTAAATTTAGCAATAAATAAAAGCTGACAAGTGGTCACACAGAACGAAACCATTTGTGTTCTGTTTTCGTTACTGAGAGCACAATGCTTTTCTTATTTATGTCTAATCATTGTGTGTTTCAATTTTCTGTTCAAACACAACCATCTGTGGTTCTACGGTGAGTAGAGATGTGAACCGCCGCCCCCGCCCCCGCCCCCCCCCCCACTTGAACACATTCAAACCCCTCATGAACTTGAAAAGAGCCCGAGTGACTGTCCCACTTGTGCCCCGTACTGGAGGGAACCAAAGAGCTGGGAGTTGGCAAATTCATGTCCCTGTGGGGTACGTAATAAAAGTAAGTAATTTAAGGTTTCATATCTCTTGGTAAAACTTGGGCATGACAGCTGTTTAGAACCCAGAGTTCACAAACATGTGTCTGAGTGTGTTGCTCACCAACAATGCTTAATGATGGATGGGACACATGGTGCTAACAGAAAGCAAAGAGGCTCTGCGGGTTTCATTCCTGGCCTTGAATGCTACACAGAGGACACACGCTTTGGTTGCCAGCATTCTGGTCAAGTGCGTATCACTGCCCGACAATGCTTCCTTCCTTCCCTCCTCTCTCCCTTCCTTCCTCCCTCCTTTTCCTCCCTTTCTCTCCCATCTCTCCTTCCTTCCCTCCCTCTCTCCTTCCTTCCTTCTTCCCTCTTTTCTTTTTCTTTCTTTTTTTTATTTTTTAAAGTGTGTGTGCACGTGCTTGTGCAAGTGCTCACACGGGTACCTGCAAAGTCCAGAAGAGGGCTTTGGATCCCTGGAGCTGGAGTTACAGGTGGTTGTGTGCCACCTAATATGGGTGCTAGAAACGGAACTCAGTTCCTCTGCAAGAGCTTTAAGTGCTTAGCCAGACCTGGTAGTTAATGTCTTTAATCCCTGTACTTGGAAGGCAGAAGCAGGTAGATGTCTGTCATAGCATTAGGGAGGTTGAGAATTGCTGTTCTAGAAACTCTCTTACAGTCATACTCAGAGGTTCAGGCCATCCTGGTCTACACAGCAAGTTGAAGTCTAAGTCGCATGGTTGTGGGTGAACTGTAAGGATTCAGAGTAAAACAATAACAAGATTTGGCCATGAGGATATGTATCCACTCTTACAACGATTACTGGATATACTTGGTTAGCCTGAGTTGAGGAACATGTGTTAGAATGTAGCAGGCATTGGAAGCAATCATAGTTAGGGGTATTTAGTCACTGGACAAGTTTTCACAATATATTCTCATCTGAAACAATAGGGTTACAAAACGCGATGTGTCATATGCCGTCTCTTTGTTTCTAAAATACGAATATGCATATTATTAGCACATGCCACCCACTTCCCAGATGGAATGCCAATGAGTTTATGTTTTCCTTTGTATCCAAATTACATTGATTCCAGATCCCCACCCCACCCCTACCCCACGCATCCCAGGAAACTCATTCCTCTAGTTCCCATCTGTGATGCCTTGTGTTGCTAGGCAGCTCGACAGGATCCAGAGTCACCTGGGAGACTCTGGGTATGACTGTAAGAAGTTTCTAGAATAGCCATTCTCAACCTTCCTAATGCTGTGGCCTTAATACAGTTCATGTTGCAGTGACCCCCAACCAGAAAGGTATTTTGCTGCTACTTCATAACTGTAATTTTTACTGTTATGAATCATAATGTAACCAGTGTTTTCTGATGGTCATAAGAAACCCCTGTAAAAAGGTTATTTGATCCCCCAAAGAAGTCTTGATCCTCAGGTCGAGAACTGCTGTCCTAGATAGAGTTTATTGGACAGCTAAGATTTACTTGTAACTGTTGGTGGCCCTGTTCCATGGGGTTAAGCCTCAAACTCAATAGAAAGGAAAAATACACACACACACACACACACACACACACACACACACACACACACACACACACACACAC
>BDUI01000038.1:981136-1002335 GCA_002335545.1 Apodemus speciosus | reverse complement strand
ACACACACACACACACACACACACACACACACACACACACACACACACACACATATATATATATATATATATATATATATATATATATATCAGAATTCATTGCTTTCTGCTTCTTGACTACAGATATAATGTGACCAGCTTCCTCTACCAGATCTTCCCTGCCTATATGATTGACTATATGCTCTCATGCTATAGACTGAGATAACCCATTTCTCTAAGTTGCTTGGTGTCAGAGATTTTGTCACAATGATGAGAATAGCACCCGATGCACTATCCAAGGTCACTCTGGGAAGCACTGTTCAAAGCCAGGCAGCTTCCTTTCTTCTAGCTGCCTCTGCTTTGTCGCAATAGAACCCAGAATCCCCATAGGTCACCTCTGGCTATCTTGGGAGCAGCTAGCTCTCTTTGACAGACTTCTGCTTCCATAGTAGACTTAAACTTAACCAGAATCCCAGCCCAGAGCCAGCACAGATGTTTGGGACAATAACCCAGAGTCGAATGTAGTTCCTGCTTTTCCCAACTAAGGGCTACATATTTCCAGGACTCATGGGGTCAAAGTCATCTTAGCCAAGCTCTGTGCTTGGGGCCCTGGAAGGCACCCTGAGTCAAGGACCAGAACAATTCTCAGTCATCCTAGGTAGGTATGAGGGTGAGCATTTGGACCAAGGAAGGCCCTCGTGAGAGCTAGAAGAGAAAGGAAGATACATTTACTTTAGGGGAACACCCCCACCCCAGCTCAGAGATAGACTCTACCTACCAATAAATCAGAGCCTACGGTTTGGGTCTAACCTCTCTGGCTTCAGATGAGCCAAAAGCCCAGTCCTCAAAGTCACTTCCAGCATTGTAAATGACACGGCTTAAGTCCCACCTAAGGACAGACAGCAGTCCCACCCAACCCTTGCTCCGGTCCAAACTTTGACTCATGAATGGCACAATCAGAGGAAAGGACAGCCCATGTCCCACCAGTAAGCCTGCCACCGCGACAGGCCAGACAGCTGGGGTCACATTTCTGATAACGGCCATTTTCTCTCAGTATTTCAGATTTTACATTTGCCTTCCTGAGACGGAAGACTTCTCTAAAAACAGTAGAAGTCTGCTCCAAATGCCTCCACCTCCAGAAACTACATATTGCCAACACATTTTCAGTGTTATTTCTGCAGTAACCAGCTTCGACGTGAGGAAGGAATGGACTACATAGTGGTAACCCTGTGTGTGTGTGTGTGGGGGGGGTACGTCCCTCATACATGTGTATGCACACACTGTAGCTAGTTAAGTGTGGTAAGATCATGGGTAATGTTAATTTCCACCTGCATTTTAGGGCTTCTTCTGTTTAGATTTTAAGCATGATCTGAAAGTAGAACAGGGCACACACACACACACACACACACACACACACACACACACACACACATACACATTCATACTCATGAAAGCTAAGTTTTAATGTTTTTGCTTTATTTCTAGTTCTGAGACAGGCCCAAGTTGGCCCTGAATTCCGAATCCTTCCTCCGTCTCTCAGATGCTGTGTTTACAGGTGAGTGGCACCACACCTGGCTTTGTATTGGTTTTAAGTCCTGCGTATTGTATTTTCCTTTGCTTTCCACCCTTAAACTCCCCCAATCTGATTAATTAAGGTTTTCAGCAAATCATGCTTTACCTGATGGTTTTACACATTTTATAGACAACTGTCTACAAACCAGCCTGACTGAGGTGGCCGCTGGGCCCTGCATGACCAGAGGGGAGCCTGTTGAAAGGCGAAGACTAAAACGTGAAGGCGTTTGCTCATTTGAAGTGAGCTGGCATCCGAGGGGCTTGTTTTTAAAAAGCAATCATTTTAGCTAGGCATGATGGGGGCATGCCTGAAATCCCAGTACTTGGGAACTGGAGTCAGGAGAACCAGGAAAAAATCGACCCCAACCATGAAGTGAATTTATATCAACCTGGGCTCCATGCAACCCTGGCCCTGTTTTTAATGACAAACAAAAATCAACTCCCCTGACTAATTTTTGGCAGTTTGTTAAATTTGAACTGCCCTGGGTGGGGTGTTTTTTCTTTTTTCTTTTTCCTTTTTTTTTTTTTTTTTTTTTTTTTTTTTTTTTTTTTTTTTTTTTTTTTTTTTTTTTGGAGACAGAGTCACTTTGTAGTCTTAGCTGGCCTATACAGACCAGGCTGGCCTTGAACTCACGAAAGTCTGCCTGCCTCTGCCTCTGCCTCTGCCTCTGCCTCTGCCTCTGCCTCTTGAGTGCTGGGATTAAAGACATGTATCATTATGGCTAGCTTACCATAGAATTTTAAAACCACAGAGACCTTGATTAACTTGCCCGCGATAGCTCACTTTTTAAACTCAAACTGATTTTTTTTTAAAACAATGTGAACTTTACTTTTCGCACTTTGAAGCAATTGTTTTTCTCTGTGTTTTTGCAGCTTCCCATCTGTCAGGTGACAAATGGGCTGGTGCTTTTTAAGACATTTTTAAAATTTCAAATTACCAACGTAATACATATTCATTGATGAATAAATGATAAATACAGAAGATCTCAGAGACAAGAAAACACTCACTCGGAGTCTCACCGTGCTGCTCATGAAGAAGTTGCTCATTTGAGATCTGCACCTCCAGCCTTAGGCATGCACATGCGTGCGTGCATGCACACATGTATACATGTGTACACACATGTATACACACATGCTCACACACATGCACACATACCACACACACAAGCACATACATGCACATACATGTACAGACACACATGTACACGCATGTACACACGTGTATACATGCTTGCTCACACACATACTACACACACACATGCACACACAGATACACACACATAGGCACTGACTCAGTCACATTCATGAATATACAGCAATGTCCTGGCCACACCCCCTTGTAGTCTGCATATTGTTACTTTGTCGGGTGTTGTAAACCTGGAACTTTAGATAATCTTAGTGATAATAATACACTCTGATAAAAGCCTCTTAGTTGGGCTTATTCTAACTTACAGTCCCAGAGGGACACAGTTTGCCGTGGTGGGGAAGAAGTAACAGCAGGTTTTGGAAGCATGGTGCCAGGAATAGGAGGCTGACCGGTCGGTCGCATTGCATCTGCACACAGGAAGCAGAGAGTGATGGATTCCTGGTGGTTCTCAGCTCGCTTATTCTGTTCTATCCAGTCGAGGTGTGCAGGAAATGACCCTGCCTACAATTAGGACGCATCTTATATCAATGAACTTAGCAGGGTATTCATTCCTCACACGTGTGCCCAGAGGCCAGTCTTCCCAGTGAAGTGAGAGTCTGTCAAGCTGACAGTTGACATTGATCATCATACTAAGACACTAACAAGACAGAGTCTGGTTATGGAGCCCATAGCAAGCGAGCCTTGAAATCTTCTTCCTCCTGCCTCGGCCTCTGGAGTGCCTCAGCATTATGGGCATTTGCAATTACATCTGGCGCTCTCCGTGACATTGGTGGCCATTTAAATGAGTGCTCATTCTTTGCTGTCACAGTAAATGCTCCTGTAGACACATTGCTGTACTCATTTCCTTCAAATACCTTCCCTGACTGGGCTTGCTAAAGCAAAGGTGATGTGTGCACTTCCTGTTCCCCCTTCTCTCCCCCACCCCCCCACTCAAACCGCGTGACGTGACATGACTGCCGCCTGCTCTGTGGCTAGGAGGCAGCCCCGCTCGCTGCTTGGTGAGTCTCTGCCATCACCGCAGCTCTGCCGTCTCTCTGCGGCCAACCTCTTTCAACTTTTAGCAGTTTCTTACATGTGTACAACACACTGTGGTCATATCCCCCATAATGACTCAGTTTTCCTCCTCCCAGAACTGTTGGCCCTACTCTTTCCCCAGGCGCTCTCCTTCCTACTCCCTCCCTCACCCCGTGTGTGTGTGTGTGTGTGTGTGTGTGTGTGTGTGTGTGTGTGTGTGTATCTTCCGTAGGTCATCTCACAGCCAGTGTGCTTTATGGTACCCAGCCCCATCCTCTGCCTCTTACACTCTTTCCACTCCTCTTCTGAAATGTTCCTTGAGCCCAGAAAGGAATACATACAGATGTCATGTGTAAGGGTGACGTATTCCCAGAACTCTGGCCAGTCATGAGTTTCTGCATTACCCATCACCTATGGCATAAAAGATGCTCCTCTGGCCAAAGCCAGGAGCACTAAAAAAATCTGAGTATAGACAGAAACACGTAGAAGGCGCTAGACTACACGGCCAATTCACAAAACATCCGTAGGATCATCCTCCCCTAGGACCTGTGACCCCCAGCTATGTACTTTTGACAAGTTTTACTGTACCAGGCATGGGCTGCCTCCTGTGGGGCAGGCCTCACATCCAATCAGAAAGCAATTTGTTAACCACCCTGGCCAGCCATGACACTACGGTACCAGTGGCTGTTTCTTGCCTGGCCGGTTAGTCTTATAGCGCACGGTCCACAGCTCTGTTGATGACATTTCCCCATAGCAGCTTCTAGCGCTATGAAAGCTGGCTAGCAGAGACAAAGCTTTTAGCTCAGACCCAGCTCGATTGCCCCAAAAGTATGCCGTGTCTTTAGCAGCGAGTTCTTACGCTTCCAGAGCGTAACCAGAAGTAATGGCAATAATTGTTTTGGGGAGCTTCTTGGACCTCCCCGACCAACTTACTCTTAATGTTACCAGCCTGCGCTGCTAACAATAGTCAAGAGAATATGCCAGAGAAGTCTTTCTTGAACCTAATGCTGCAACCCCAGGAGAGGCAACAGAGGGGGGCCATCTCCGAACACACTTGGAAGTATGTATGTATTTTAGGTTTTGAATATGCCCCGAGAAATATCTAAAGAGAAGTTGCACTAATGGGATCAGGAGATGACCCTATCAGTAAAGCGTTTGCCATGGAGCATGAAGATCAAGTTCAGATCCCCAGAACCCAGGTAGAAAAACCAGGCAGAGCTTTGTCTACCTGTAACCTCAGTGCTAGTGGGGCAGAGACAGTAGGAGCCCTGGAGTCCACTGGCCAGACAATCCAGCCAAACTGGTGAGCTCAAGGTTCAGAGAGAGCACGTGGCCTAGAAAATAAGTTGAAGGGCAGCTGAGGAAGACACCTATACATACATGTGCACCACCTATACATACATGTGCACCACCTATACATACATGTATACCACCTATACATACATGTGCACCACCTATACATATATGTGCACCACCTATACATACATGTGCACCACCTATACATACATGTGCACCGGGACACATGCATACACACTCCTGTACACAAACATACACCATGTTAAACTAGCATATACTTCTTCCAACCAAATAACAATCACAAATTCCCCTTATGACAACACACATATAGAACAGTGGCTATGTTGGTACCACCAGCAATGAAGTCAGTCCTCCTCACCCTTTGGGCTCCACATTCAGAGTCCACCAGATTCACAAGTATTTGAGGAATAAAATTATACCTGTACTGACATGTGTAGACTTTGTCCTGGCCATTAGCGTTTGCGCTGTGTTAGGTATCCTAACCCAGAGATGACTTAAAGCACATGGGAGGCTGTGTTCAGGCTTTATGCAAATATTATGCTATTTTATGTAAGTCGTGGAACACGTGTGCATTTTAGCATCCAAGGGGGTCCTTGAATGTCAAGTGATAGCTCTATGTGGGTTAAAGCAATAACATGTTACGTAATTTTGCCCCTACAAAGGGAATTCCAACAATGTCAAGGGTCCAGGTAGTAGTATGTATGTATGTATATGTGCCTGCTTTCCTGGCATATGTGTAGAGCTCCCTCTCCTACCACAGTGCCTTGCATAGCTGTATATTTGGCAGTGTTGAGCACAGCCTAAAAGACTCAGAACTGAAGATATGTGTGTATTTATGTGTAGGAGCATGTATGTGTGTATAGACACACATATATGCTGATTTTAGTAAAATACGTATGTGTGTGTGCACACACATTCATGCACACCTGCCTTCTAAAGATATAAAAAGCATTCTCCAGAACGTTCGCATAGGTTGTCTTTGGGAGGTAGGACTGCGGCAGGCTCTGCTTTCCTTCCTCTTGCTCTCAGATGGCTTTGCATTTTCTGCAGAAGCCAGCCATTGCTTTTGAAAACACACTGCAACCAAACAACAGGTGTGGATTCTTTCCTTCCTTTCTGTCTTCTGAAAATAAACTTCGTGGGGGTATGTTTGAGGTTTGCAACATGGTGTTCTAGAGTGTGTCTAGACGGTTGTGATTTTAGTCATCCTGGTCTTCATCCTCAGCACCAACAACCTGACACTTGGTATTGTCCACCCCTCTGCTCACATCTTTACCCTACGAGCCTCTCAAGTTTGGAAACCACTGTGGGAAGTTGAGGCCCAAGTCTCAGAAAATTGGAACACAGAGACCAGTCTGAAAGTGACCATTTGAAGGGACTCCAAGGATGCAAGTCTCCTCCTCATCAAATAAGAAATTCAGAATGGCACTAGGTCCTAGCTCACAAGGCAGCTTCACTGAATATGCTGTAGAGGACATTTTGAAAGTCCAGAATTGAATCTAGTTGGTTGAAAGACTTCTCTGATTGACTTGTAATGTCTGCCATGGGACGAAAATTATCAGTTGACTTTTAATGTCTGTCATGGGAATGGGAACAGAAATAATCACATCACATTCATCATAGTGGCTGTGTCTGAACTAGCACCTTTAACATCCATTCTTAATCTTCTATTATGCTCCGCTGTGCTTCTTCATTCATTTTGACTTTATCCAGATTCAACACTGTCTTTTTCTAAACGTTCTTCTCTTTAAATATTATAAGAACTAATTTGATAGTCAAATTAAATAATAAATATTTACTTTAAGAAATGAAAGGGAGCCAGGTGGTGGCGGTGCACACCCTTAATCCCAGCACTCTGGAGGCAGAGGCAGATGGATCTTTGTGAGTTCAAGGCCAGAGTGGTCTACAGAATAGTTCCAGGGCAACCAGGATTATACAGAGAAACCCTGTCTTAAAAACCAAACCAAAAAAAATGGAAAGAAAGGTAAATAGGAGTTGGTCTATACCCCTGATGAACCTCAGTCTTAGGGGTATTGATTGGGAAATCCAAAACTTATGGGGTTGACCACAGAGCGGCAGGGCCCCCATTGCATTAGTAAGAAAGATAGATAGCCGTTCTGAGAAGGGTGGGCGTGTGCTTGAGAGCGCCAACCTGGCCCTTGCATGTGGCCCGGTTCTGCCTCATCTACTCCTAGGGCTGGTATGGAGTCTGCTGGCAGAGTCTATCAGGCTGAGCATCTGTAGCCTTGCTGTCCTCACTAGTAAAAGACTGGAGTAGAAGGCAGATCAAGGGTTAGGATGAGCAACGGGCTCCTTTCCATGCACAATGACAGGCAATCAGTATCGGGTGAGACACCCCTGTTTCCCTCCCAAGAGTTTGGGCTTTGACACAGCAACACCTGCCCTGCAGGCAGGTGCTTTAAGGGGAGTCAAAGATGCCAAGCTCTTGCTTCAAGTTGGCCTTGACCCTGCTACATGGGTGCCTTCCTACTTTGGCAATGTTTATGGTCCTATCTGTTTCCCTTGCCAGGGGACAGACTTGCACTCAGTAGGAGGCTCCTGCCTTCAATTCCTGATATGTAAAGACATCGGAGATGGGACTTGGAGCCCTGGAAGGAATGAAGCCCAGAGGTTCTCATAGTATCCTGTGTGCCTCACACTGTGGGTCTTCAATCCTGGGACTCTGTCCCCTCACACCTCTAAGTGTTACCTAGGAAGTCAATACCTGAAAAGACTACTCATGTGAGGTTTCCCTCCAACCCCTTCTCCACCCCTGTCTCAGCGTCTCCAGCTACTAAATGAGAGCACATCAACAAAGCAAGCAACCACACTAGGGAGCACATGCACTAAAGGGCACTTGTCCCGCCACTAGGGACACCAGGACAGACTTGCCTCAAGAGCTAAAGCKAGTTCTACCATATGACCCAGCTGGACCACTCCTGGGTCTCTACTCAGTGGAGTTCAGCTGAGCACATCACAGGGATGCTTGCACATCGATGTCTGTAGAAGCACTAACCACTGCAGATAAGTTGCAGATCCAACCCAGCAGCAGGATAAAGAGAGTGTTGTATGTGTGCGAGGTAGGATTTTTTTCAGTCATAAAGAAGGATGGTGTTGTGTGGTTCTCAGGAAAATGGATGCAACTAGAGATAATCAGAGCAAGCAAGACAAGCCAGTCTCAGATAGATAAATCATGTTTTCTCTCATAAATGGTTCCTAGATTTATATAGATGTATCAGGTGATTCATGTGGATGGCATGACAATAGATAGGTAGATAGATAGATAGATAGATAGATAGATAGATAGATAGATAGATAGATAGATAGACAGATAGTGTGTGTGTTTTCATGCTCATAGAAGCATTATTCAAAATAGCCAGAATATAGAAATACCATTGAGCAGAGAACAAATTTGGAAATACATGTGCACTGGACCATTATTCAGCATAAAAAACAGTGAGATAATTCATGAATAAATCTCAAAAACGGGCTAAGGGAAAGAAACCAGGCAAATGTGGTTATGTGAATGATTTCACTCATATGTGCAGAATAGGTAAAGGCGCAGTTTCACAAGGTAGACAGGTGTTTCCTATAGGCCGCAGAAAGGAGGAATCGGGTATTATGTTGGGCTTTTCAATGTCCCCTAAGGTCCTATAGACTAGAGACTTGGGTGCCGTCTGGCGGTATCAGGTGGAACCCTTTGAAGGGGGTGTAGTGGGAGGAAGTTATATCCTTGAGATTGGAGCGCTGGAGAGCCCTCCTTTCTCTCTTGCTTCCTGTGTCCCAGTGATGTTACTATGCCTCCTCTTCCGCGCGCATCTCCCCATAATGATGCGCTGCCATGGGCGTGGGGGCAGCTGCCTAGGATTCAGGTCCTTCCTAAAAGACTGAAGAAGAATTGAACTCCCAGAAACAAAAGAAGTAAAAGCCTCAGAAAGAGTGGAAGCCGGTGTGGTGTTTATTGACGCAGAGAGCAAAGGCAAATACTCCTCTGGAGGGTAGGGGCCCTGAAACTGCAGGCCGCCAAGTGGTCTCTGAACAGGTCCCTTAAGACATTCTTGTCATTGGTCCCTGGTCCCCACTTACCATTTCACCAGGCAGGACAGAAATAACCTCAAACGCATGGCCTTGTTTGCTGGATGGCTTTGACGGGTGGATAGGTGGCCAAGTTTACTAGCTGCACTCTAGCTGAGGTGTGCGAGTGTCTTTCTTTCTTTCTTTCTTTCTTTCTTTCTTTCTTTCTTTCTTTCTTTCTTTCTTTCTTTCTTTCTTTCTTTTTTTTGGTTTTTCGAGACAGGGTTTCTCTGTGTAGTCCTGGCTGTCCTGGAACTCACTCTGTAGACCAGGCTGGTCTCGAACTCAGAAATCCGCCTGCCTCTGCCTCCCAAGTGCTGGGATTACAGGCGTGCGCCACCATGCCCGGCTCTGCGAGTGTCTTTCATCTCCCTTCCCCTGACCCTTTCTCTGGCTGCCTGCTCTACTGCGGCAGATCCAAAGCAGCAAGGCCGAGGGAGCACGGACCGAAGCTGCCGAAACTGTGAGCCAGAATCAACCTTTCTGCCTTATGATCTTCAAGGTCTCCGGTACCATATTCCACAACTGACAGCCGACTGACACTGGCAGGAACTGTTTAATGGGACAGAGTTTTTCTTCTGGGGAGGGGATGATTGGCAGGGGACACGTTAAGGGAAAAAAGACGTATTCCGTTGTTTGAAGTAGGGTGTAACTTCATGCAAGGCCCCGGGATTCGAGCTGCATTGTTAGGAGGAAAAGTGCACAGTCTGAGCCAAGTAGACTCCTGGGTTGCTAAGATACCTCGGATCTTGCCCGCCTCAAGGAGAGGAGATCAGATAAACATCTCCGAGGAGGCTCAGTCTGGAATGTCACTATGGGGGACATATGCTTTCTAGAATATTCAGATCATAATGAAGCAGATAGGCCAGGAAGCTATGGTCTGGGCACAATGAAGAACCTTGGCAGATCTTGAGACACGTCAGGCTTCCCCGCCCTCCTTTAGCTAACAGGAGGGACTGTGAACCAGACCCGGGGGTGGGGGTTGGGGGTTCCCTCTAGTTCAGACAGTCTAGGAAGCGCCAAGGTTAAAATGTAAGGCGCTGCAGCTGACATCTCAGAGGAAGTAGAGAGAACACCTCTGTCGAGGGGTCGATAATCAGGGGAATCTGGAGAAAAAGACAGAGACTCTCCCGACCACGTGACACTTTAGAAAACAAGGGGGTGGGGCTCGGGCCGGAAGCGAGCCTGAGAACGTGGGCAGCTAGCTCTGTCTCCACGTTTTCCTTTTACTTAAATGCTGCCCTTCGTATTGTGAAGCAGAACCTGGCAGAGGGTGGAGGGTTGAGGGGTGGGGAGGGATTTTGGGAGGGCAGGTGGTGGGGCGTCGGGAGGTAGTAGCTTCCTCCTGGTTTCCCAGGGCTGGTGGAGTTACCACGGTGACGGAAGGGCAGTGTGTTGTGCGCCTTTGCACTGTGACTACTTCCCACTTGGTTCCCATCCCAACTATAGGTGTTTCCTCCAGAGCTACACGAAAGGGCCAAGGAGGGGATTTCTGTGCTTCTTTGACTCACCTCAGGAACGAATCTCCTTCTCCACTGTCAACCTTTCTATCCCGTGAGGGATTCAGTTCCCCGATCATAAGTTCTGAGGCACCTGGTTCCTGTTTCTTGAGGGGAGGAAAAGACACCAAAACCTCTGAAATATAAGACATACTAAAGGAGAACAGAACAAAGTTAAGTCTGGCCCTTTATTCTGTTTCTGGCAGTCGTGGGGGAAAGATGCTTTCTGGGAAGAACACAGGAGTTGCCTCTGCGGAAGTCAATTTCTAAAGGTTAGGGATGTGAGCCCTTTGACTCACCCTGTAATAACTCATTCTGGCTGTATCGTTCATGCGAGCTCCTCGAAGCCCTTCTGGAACCTATTTATTCTCTCAGACGTTATTGGATTCCAAAGGGTAGAGGCAACCCTGAAGACGTGTGACTGAGTTCTGCCCTCATCCATCAACAGTAGACTCCAATGGGGATGTAATGTTCTCTGTAGACGCTTCTCTGCTGGGCCTCTTTGCTTGGCTCTGCACAAGAATCTATGACCCTGGAAAAGGCATCCAATCTCTCAGTGTAGGCTTCCTAGACCAGCAGACAGAAACAGAGGCATCTGCCCAGCCGCAGCTCATGGGACAATAGGTTCCGAAGGCTGGGACTGTACCCCATTCATCATTGCTCCTCCAGGGCCCCACATGGTCCTTCGCTTGTCACAGTGAGTCAGGAAACAGCTGTCAAATGGAAGAGAGACAAAGAGGCAACAGAGCACCAAGCTTGATGACCTAAGTTTGACACTGTGGAAGCAGAGACCCAATTCTTGCCATTTGTCCTCTGATCTCTATGTGTGCCACAGCGCATTCATACAATACTATATATTTTAAAAGTTTTTTTTAAAGGAGAAAGCATTAGTGGCAATCCTTCTATACCAGTTGGAATTTTTGACAAGTGACAGGCACCATCTCGAACCGAACGAACGGGCACTCCACAACGCCCATCACTGGGAAGGCTTCAAGCATCGCTGTTTTCTGAGTGACTGGATTCCAAGAGCTCTATGAAGCCACCAGGGCTGAGACCATTGCAGGTCATTAGGGGCTGAGGATTCATTGGGGATGGGTAGCTCTATTTCAAAATAAAGACACCACCTGGGGTGAGGGTAGGGCAGGAGTTGGGAGCTGGAGCTCTGTTGGTGGAGTGCTTGCCAACATGCACAAAAGCCTCGGTCTGATACCCAGCATCAAGCAGGCATGGTGACACACACCTCCAATCCCAAGAGGAGGCAGGAGGATCAAGTTAAGAGGCAGCCTTGGATACATAGCAAGTTCAGGACCCGGGCTACTTGAGACCCTGTCTCACAAACAAACAAACAAACAAACAAACAAACCTGAGTTTCTAATCATGTCTTGGCCTCCAAGTCATTTGGCCTTGTTTTTGTTGTTCTTGTTTGTTTGTTTGTTTGTTTTTTTGAGGTAGATTCTGGGGCTCAAACTCATGTCCCCAAGCTTGCAGGCAAGCACTGTAACAACAAAACAATCCCATCAGCCCTATTTTATTGATTTTTTCCTGTTGATAGGTCTATATTCTAAGTCTGGTTGGGTACCTCTGACAAACACAGCATATGTCCCACAGTCATGCTCTAGCTGCAAGGGATGCTGGGAAAGGGGTCAATGTCAACACTTAGAGTGAAAAGCAGCAGCATCACCCATTGTCCCCCTGAGGGGATGTAGCTATTCCTCGGAGTCAGAATGAACATGTGTGGCAGGGAAGTTCCAGGAAGTTTATTTGCAACCTGAGATGCCGAGAAAGCAGTCCTTGGCCTGCTCCCCTAGGCCAGTGTGTATCCTTCTGTGTTTTCTGACATGTGCCCTTCCCTGAGATTAATGCCTCTTCTCTGTTTCTGAAGCCTGTGTTCTGCTCGGCTCCTCTGGGAGGCACGTCTGCAGACTCTCTCCTGGGTCCAATTCATGAGCATATGGTGCTGTGTCATAATTGTAACATAAATAAAAATATTTCATGTGATGTGTAGGGAAGAGAGGCCCTGGAGCCCCTGAGCTCCATCCACAGCCACCAACTGTGAAGCAAGGATGTGGTGACTTACAGACGGCCTTGGTGGACAGAGGACAAGAGGCCGTATCTCTCCTTCACTTGGAGGTGTTTTTTTCTCCGAATGTCCTTGGAACTGCACACTTGTAGTCCCAGCACTTGGGAGGGTCAGAAGTCCTGGCTTATCTTTGAGTACACAGCAAGTTTGAGGCCAGCGTGGGCTACATGAGACCATTTCTCAGCACAAATACCCTGAGTTCCTGGAGCAGTGGCCAGCACGCAGTGGGTATGCTGTATAGGTTATTTCTTCGTCTTAGTCATTCTGGCTGCCTCTCCAGTCCCCTGCAGTGGACTCACCTGACTGTCCCCTATATTAGAGATATTGTCATCTCCTGCCTCTAGGGATGCGGGTCAACCTCCTCATTAATCACAGTGACTTTGATGAAGTGCCAGCCTGTCATCCTAAAAATGTCATACTATTCGGACTTAACGGTCTCCCTCCATGGCATCCCAGGGATCCATCCTCAAGATAGTCAAGAAAAACCCCAGATGCCAAACACACCAAGGTTTTATAAACAGCCATCGTCACTTTTATTCACCTCAATTTCTCATTTTCAGGGGTTATTTCTGCACATAGCCCGAGAGTCTGCATCCCAGGCTCTCTCAGGGTATTGGCTCGAATGACTGTCCCTTCTCTCTCACCCTCTGGCCTTTTTTTTCCTTGTGTAATATCTCATTATATTCTGCAGACCTAGCTGAAGCACGAGGTACCACGGATGCACTGAAATCCACCTCTGTGGCAACATGGCTCTTAAGCAAAATGTATTGAGTGCTGATGCTTTGGACCCCACTTTAATCAAGTAATCTAAACAGGGCTTGAGCTTCAAAAGCCAAGCAATGTGCCCAGCTTCAAAGCTCTGACTTATACACCAAATTAATTTACCCTGGATAAACTAATGCTTCTTTCTGCCCCGAGGATTATAATGTTAGAGGTTGCAATCCCAGATTTAATAACAGCCCCAAAGTCCATCCTCTATTGATAATCACGTAAAAATGCTCAAAGAGGGGCGGATCAGAGTGGAGGGGAAGAGGGGACAAATGGGTTGGGGTAGGTTGGGAAGGCCAGCACAGCCCTGTGCAAGCAAGCCTCTGCTGGGCAGCCAGAGGATATGGAGCTGCGTGGCTTTGCTTCAGACTTTGACTGGGGCTAGGGTGAGAGGCAGAGCGGAGCTATGCTGACCAGACACTTGCTTTAGGAAGCTCCTGATGTGATTTAGAAGTCGCCCTAGAGGAGTTAGTTGGTAGGCTACAAGGGGCGGGGAAAGTTCGTGTTAGAGGCTAAGCTGCCAATCACTCCTCTCCCCATAGCTGCCTCTCACTGCAAGAACTCAGGGCACTCCTGGTCCTTAACCTCCCTTACTTCTCACCGCACAGAGCTTGAGACAGGAGCCCCATTGTGCCTCCTTCCAGCACTGGTTTGAGAACTTGCTGTGCAACAGACTTTATTCTAGGGCCTGGGGATACGGCAGTGAACAGCAGAGCGGGGAGGCTTCAGTCTTGTGGGATTTGTTTTGCTCTGGGACAAGAAGACGGAGAAGAATGAAGGCATCATCTCATTGATTATCGCCTCATGGTGAAATGTGCTCGAGATAAAACCAAAAAAGGAGCAAGTGTTAGGGACCATTTGTGTGTGCACAGAGGATAGTATGAGGTGTGTGTGTGTGTGTGTGTGTGTGTGTGTGTGTGTGTGTGTGTGTGTAAGTACACCATGTGCATGCAGTACTTGTAAAGGCCAGAAGAGGGCATCAGATCCCATGGAACTGGAGTTACAGGCAGTTGTGAGCTGCCCTGTGGTTGGTTACTGGGAACTGAACTCAGGTCCTCTATAAGAACAGCTGGTGCTCTTAACCATTAAGCCATCTTTCCAGCCCTGTGAATTTTGTTTTAATTCCAGGGCTTTAACAGTTGATAAAGAGCTCAGGGAAGTATATAAGAGAGCCACACAGAGTAATGTCTGAGGAATAGGAAGGCAGACACGTGTCTGGGACAAAGAAAACAAGAGAGTGGATGAAATTACGTAAAACCAAAGGATATAAGGGCCAAGTGAAGTCCAAAGCGTGCTTACTGTATTTAGTTTCCATAGCCACTGCGATTAGTTCAGGCGTGGCCAGGGACAAGCATGAAGGATACAGGCTGTTTTGTCATCATGAAGAGCCCAAAGATAAAGCCATAAGAGAGGACAGTGGAACCCAGAGATGAGGGGTAAGACTTGAGATCCTGATTCCTAAAAGTCTCACATCCCAAGACACTTGGGTTTATAGGATCCGATAAACCCTCCTTTTTAACTAAAGCATTTTTGGATTTCTTTTTTTTTTAAGATTTATTTATTATTATATGTAAGTACATTGTAGCTGCCTTCAGACACACCAGAAGAGGGTGGCAGATCTCATTACAGATGGTTTGTGAGCCACCATGTGGTTGCTGGGATTTGAACTCAGGACCTTCAGAAGAGCAGTCATTGTTCTGAACTGCTGAGCCATCTCACCAGCCCCCATTTTGGAGTTCTTAAGAAGATAAATGCTACAACCACTAAAGTCCGACCTCTTGACACCAACCTCAGAGTCGGAGCATGGGGCAGGATCATCCGCTCTGTAAGGTGCTGAAGCCGTCTGGCTTTCAGCAAGAGCCTTGTCCCTAAGGCCACAATGCCTTCTCCCTCTTTCCTTGAAATGGACTTAGATGAGTGGGAACAGGGGTCACAAACTCAGAAGCCCATTCAACTTCCTGCTTGTCATCTCTCAGCCTATCGCCTCCAAGTTGCTCGGGCCTATTGGTCCTTGCGTTCCTGGAGCAGGAGAGACCACTCGTGTTTAATGAGATCTACATATGAAGGCATCAGTAGCTCGATCACTCATCCTACTGCGATGCTGTATAGTGGAGCATCCAGCTCTCATGGTCTGTGCCCATGTCTACAAGCCACTGAAGTTTTCCCATATGTGTGGTGGTTACTCTATCAACTTGAAGGCATTTAGAATCACCACAGGGAAAAAAGTCTCTGGGCATGTCTGTGAAGGATTTTTCTGAATTATATTAACTGAAGCAGGGGCACCTACCGTAGGCAGCCCCATTCCACAGGCTGTGGTCTCTGGTGAAAAAGGTGGGTTGAGCAGTAGCCCTCACCTCCCTCTGCTTCCTCACCAGGGGAACCATGCGACCAGCTGCCCTCAAGCTCTTGCTGCCAGGATTCCGTCACCACCCACGGCAGACTGTATCCTCCAGCTGCTACTCAAAGCAAACCCCTTCCTTCCTTAAATTGCTTTCTGTTGGGTATTTTTTTATTATAGCAATGGCACATGAGACATAACTGCCTTAAGGGTTTTTGGTATATAGGTATACTGTTACAACAACGAGACAGATAACAAATATAGGAAATTAGTACCAGGAGTGGGGTTGGTGCTGTGATAAGTCTGGCAATATAGTGCTTAAGCTTTGGAACTTGTTTCAGTTTGGGTCTGTGGGCAACAAACGCCCTAAAATCTTAATCAGTCATTCTGGTGGGAGCTTGGAAGACGGGGCCAGTGAGGAGTGAGTGGAGGGGGTGGAGGTCTCCCTGGCAAGGCCTCAGATGAGAACACAGGTCCGCTAGGGTTGGGGTTATATTCTAGCCCAAATCTGGCTGCATTCTGCCTATGCCTCGAGAACTTTATTAAGTCTAGAATAAAAAAGCAATGAACTTTTGTGTTTGGTAGTCGATATTTGGAGGCAGAATAGCATTCAGCATGTGCTATAGTTAATGTTCACTGCTCCCATCCGGGCCTACCGGGAAGAAAAGCAACAGGCCAGGCACTTGTTAAAGTGTGCTGTTCTGGGAAGGAGCATCAGCAAGTTTAAAGCTGCAGCCAAGGTAATGATGACATACCAACTGTAATTCTTTAGGGGAAAATTCCATCTTGCATGGGGACAGCAGGAAAGATACTCTCAGGTAAGACTCCACCCATCAAAGGCTCTACCTTGTCAAAAGGCAAATTTATTTGAGAAAACATGAAGTTAAAATGCAACAGAAAGGATTCCCTACTTGGCAGCAGTTGCCTAGGAGCACAGGACGGGGCTGAAAGACTTGCCAGGGACTAAAAGTGGGAGACGTCCAACCAAATACGTGTAAATACAATCACATTATAACCCTTGTAACCTTTAAATCCATCAGTCACCACTTATATAAAAAATGTAAAGGGGAAAGAAACAGTTGCCTAGGAAATGGATTGTGCAGATTTAGCCATCAAGGCATACAGAGTTCCCTTCGTCTGTGGTCCAAAGTGGGCAGACTCCATCTGTAGCTGGCAGCAGAAATTGGCAGCATCATCCATACGGTACTGGTTTTGCAGGCATAGGAAATACAAGAGCAAAGGAGTCATGGCATCTTGGTTAATGGCTCTAGAGAGCATCTAAGGCCAGGCACTGTGATACAGGGTCAGACTTAGGATGATTTGTAGCCATGTAAGTCTGTGTTCCAAAGTGCAACCTTCCATGTTAACATACTTTGATAAAAAAAAGAATACCAAAAGGCTGGATAGGTGGCTCAGTGGGTTTGGCAGTTTGAATGAGAATGGCTCCATGGGTTCATATATGTGAAGGCTTGGCGTGGTGGTTTGAATAGGCTTAAATCCCCCAGACCCATGTGCTTGAGTGCATGGCCCACAGGCAGTGACAGTATTAGGTGTGTTCTTGTTGGAGTAGAAGTGTCCTTGATGGAGGAAGTGTGTCACCATGGGGGATGGCTTTGCGGTGTCAGATATATGTTCAAGTCTGGCCAGAGTGAGTCCCTCCTGCTGCCTTCAGATCAAGATGTAGAATTCTCAGCCTTTCTCCAGAACCATGTCTGCCTGGATGCTGCCATGCTTCCCGCCCTGAAGATAATGGACTGAACCTCTGAACCTGTAACACAGCCTCAGTTAAACGTTGTCCTTTATAAGAGTTGCTTGGTCATGTGTCCCTTCATAATGGTAAAGCCCTAACTAAGACATTTGGTCACTAGGGAGTGGTCCGACTTGACAGAGATTAGGAGGAATGGCCTTGTTGGAGGATGTGTGTCGCTGAGGGTGGGCTTAGGGTTTCAAATGCTCAAGCCAGGTCCACTGTGTCTCTCCCTTCCTGCAGATCTGGGTGTAGAACCCTCAGCTACTTTCTAGTACCATATCTGTCTGCACACTGCCATGAAGACAGTGGACCAAACCTCTGAAACCATAAACAAGGCCTAGTTAAATGCTTTCTTTTGTAAGAGTTGCCATGGTCATGATGTCGCTTCACAATAGAACAGGAACTAAGACAGTAGGTAAGAGTTTTTGTTGCACAAACTTGAGGACTTCAGTTTGGATCCCCAACATCCTTGAATAAAGCCAAATGTGTCTGTATGAGCCTATATGAAACTCCACTGCCCACCATGGGAGGAGGAAACTATAGGCCTACCAGGGTTTGCTGGCCTGTGGTGACCTCCAAAGTCAGTGAAAGACCCTGTCTCAAGGGGATATGGTAGAAAGCAATAAAGGAGGGCATCTGATGCTCTTGTTTCACACACACACACACACACACACACACACACACACACACACACACACAGGATGGCAGGCAAATTTAAGTTGATGTAACAGCACTGAGAGAGCATTGTGGTAGAATCCAGGGAGTCCCCACAAGAGAGTCCCCATGGTACAGTCATCAAGACCTAAACTTAAAAGAGAGATGGGATTTTGTTAGATACATCGGCAAATTCCTGTTGATTGACCTTGGAAAGGAAGACTCTCAGATCAGCCCTGCCTTGGGCTGAAGGTCTGTGAGGAAGTCCAGAATCATCTGACTGTACCTGAGCGCCAGCCACAGCCTTGCAGGAAGACGGGGATATGTGGAAGCTGAGTGACTGGAGGGGACAGACACAGAGAGATCCTTTACGAACCCTAGCTTGCAGTGGGGTGAAGTGACTGCCACTTCCCCAAAGCTTTAATGGGAGAAGCTCAACAGTGGCCGGAATGCAGCTTCAAGGCAAGAATGCAGACCCCAAGGCACACTCGTGGGACTTGGCGGAGAGGGTCATCTGACAGAAATGTTCTGGAGTCCCTACAGGGAGGGAACTGTTAAAACATACACATCCTGGCTTCATGCTCTTCCCACTCTCTACCTCCTGCTGCCGCTCCATGAGCCAAACTCCAGTGAAAGGCAGAGGACAAGGGACAGCGCTGTCCCAAAGATGCCAGAAGAGTCGGTCAAAACTGCATAACCCCACTTAAACTACTCAATTATTAAACACTTCGTTTCTTCTTTAGCCAAGGGTTTGTATGCCCCGAATGTAACTGCAAGCTCTGCCCCTGGACTGGAAATCAGACCTGCCAGAGCCAGGCATCCAGGTCTGCTTTCACCTAGCAGGGAGGAGGAGCCAGTGGTTTCCTGTCTGCTGGCCGAGTGCCAGACTCTCTTTACCTCCTCGTTTTTCTTCCTCTGTTGTCCTTGCCGGAGTACCACCATCTGGCCTCAGCTCGTCTATGGAAGGTATTGGCGAGCAGAGAACCTGGGGTCTGTCCCCTGCTGCCTTAAGACATGATTAGTGGCTGCTTGTCTGGCAGATGCAGCTCAGTGGCATTTTAATATCCAAATGTCCCTCCCGCCTCACGCGGGAGGCCACGGACTATTGAAGGCAGTTCCCGCAGAGAGCCCTGATTGCTGCGGCAATAATTTCCTTCAACAGCCATTAAAACACTTCTGAGTGTGTGTGTTTTAAAAGGAAAAAAAACAGAGAAAGGGGGGCATTGAGTCTACCATCCTTCCAAGTTCCTACATCAGTGTACGTGGGGTGAACTTTAACTAATCATATAGGATGTTAATATTGGGTGTTCCCGGTTATTAGCAGGCTGTCAGAAATGCTGCATGTCCTTAGTTTTATCCAGGGATGTAGGTAGGATGACCTGAACCTTGGCAAGGATCACCAGCCACCCTGAAACCCAGAGTCTGGCCTCCCTTGGGGTAGTTTATGCCTGGGTTTCTCACTAGCATCCTGAAGCTCAGTGGTTCTCAACCTTCCTAATGCCGTGACTCTTTTAATACAGTTCCTCTCGTGGTGACCCACCTAATCATAAAATTATTTTGTTGCTACTCCATAATTATAATTTTGCTACTGTTATGAATCGTAATATAAATATCAGATATGCAGGATATTAGCATGCTATTAGTATGCATACTAGTATGCAAGTATGGAGGTTGCAACCCATAGGTTGAGAATGACTGTGTCTGAGATAGGTGCTGTCTCCGGTCCTGAGGAACCATTAAATTTCTCCGCTCAGCCTCCTCCCTACAGAATAGCCAGTTCCCCAGCCAGGGCCTGGCTCACCCTGATGCTCTATTTAACCAAATGGTGGTCAGAATATGTCTGCATCCTTCTTCACTCAGTAAATATATCTGGAAGGTCTTTGTGTGTCAAGGACAGCCCAAGGTGCTGGGCTGTGGCAGGGATGGTCTATGGAATGTTAGCTTCGGGCCCTTAGCACTGATCATCTGGGACTACTGGCTCACTTTCTCACAAGCCAGGAGCTTGGCTTAGGTTTCCTGTTCAATCCCTAAGCTCCGGATGCTTCAGGAATTTCTCTGATAGGCACAGGTAGACTCTTTTTCAAACCATACGAGGAATGGGTGATACAGCCCAGCTGGTACAGCAGGCACGAAGCCACAAGGTACAGTGACGTGCATCTGCAATTCCAGCACTCCTGGGTCAGAGAATCAGGAGGATTAAGAGTTTCTCAGCTACACGTTGAGTTTGAGGCTAGATTGGGATGTATAAGAACCTGTATTAAAAAGAAACAAAACAGCCAGAGAGATGGCTTGGTGCTTAAGAGCACTGGCTGCTCTTTCAGAGGACCCTGGTTCAATTCCCAGCATCCACATGGCAGCTCGCAACCGTCTGTAACTCCTGTTCCAGGAGATCCAAACACAGACATAAATTCAGTTAAGCCACCAATGTACATAAAATAAATAAAAAGAAACAAACCAAACAAACAGAAGCACAGCTTGCATGACTGGTACCAGGCACAGGGATTGGTTCAGACCCTGGTCTTTGCTGAGGCAAGGCTGAGAAATAAGGCCTTACAGTGCCTGCACGCTCTCTCTCCTGGGTCATGTAGGTAACTACCACATCAGGCCTTCCCTGTTCCTAGAGAGGAGGATGGAGGGGATTGTTATGCAGACACAGGGCTGGGGGCAACTGCTTCAAAGGCAGAGATCCTTCAGTGATCTCTCTCTCTCTCTCTCTCTCTCTCTCTCTCTCTCTCTCTCTCTCTCTTGCTCTTTTTTATTCGATATATTCTTTATTTACATTTCAAATGATTTCCCCATTCCTGGATTCCCCCTCCCCGAGTCCCAGAAGCCCTCTTCCCTCCCCCTGTTCCTCTACTTACCCCTTCCCACTTTCCTGTTCTGGTATTCCCCTTCACTGCTGCCCTGAGCCTTTCCAGAACCAGGGGCCACTCCTTCCTTCTTCTTGGACATCATTTGATATGTGGATTTAATATCTTGGGTATTCCAAGCTTCTAGGCTAATATCC
>BDUI01000038.1:948299-963541 GCA_002335545.1 Apodemus speciosus | reverse complement strand
GAGAGAGAGAGAGAGAGAGAGAGAGAGAGAGAGAGAGAGAGAGAGAGAGACTTTTAAGCTTTAATGTTTTCTTTGACTGGTATATCAATTTCTTCTATTTTGTCTTCTACACTCTTTCTTCTGTATTCTGATGATGTTCCTGTTCTCGTCCCTGAGTTTTCCATCTTCAGGATTTCCTCAGTTTATATTTTCTTTAATGCTTCTATTTCCACTTTCAGGTCTTGCACAGTTTTATTTATTTCCTTCACCTATTTAATTGTGATTTCCTGTATGTCTTTAAGAGATTTATTCATTTCCTTCTTAAGAACCTCTATTTGTTTGATTGTATTTTCTTATTTTTCTTTAAGAGATTTATTCATTTCCTCCTTAAAGGCCTCTATCATCTTTGTAAGATTAGATTTAAGGTCATTTTCTTTTTTTGAGGTCATTTTCTTTTTTCATTTCATTTTTTTTTTTCGGTTATGTTTGGATATCAGGGCTTGCTGCAGTGGTGTAGCTATGCTTTGGAGGTATCATATTGCCCAGGCTCATTTTGATTTTTGTTCCTTTGAAGGCCTTTATCCATACAGATGGTTTTGGTCCTTGGATGTTCTTTCTGTAGTAGGTATTGAGAGAGTGGTGAACCTCAATGATCCTGGTATGGCAAGTCTCTGATGATTATCCTTGGGTTGTATGGTTCTGGAGCTGTAGTTTTGAATAGTTCTGGAGTCTCAGGTTTGATGAAGGTGATCAGAAAGGAGGCAGGAGAATAGATGTCTTCATGGGATGGCAGGATACTCAAAGCAACTTGGCCTGGCCAAGATGGCAAAAAGAGAAGGGAAGTTGGGTTGGGGAAAGGAAGCTTACTGTATGGTTCAGGAGTCTGATGGAGGTGGAGGAGAGGTGATCAGAGAATGGAGGTACCACTGTAATGGCAGACTGTTTAGGTCAGCTTGCCTTGACCCAGAGGGCTCAGGTAGCAGGGAAGATGTGTAGGGGAAGGGACACTTACCTTATTCGTTCAGGAGTCTAATGGAGATGGAGGAGAGGAAGTAGGAGAATGGGGGTCCCTCTGGGATGGGCAGCCTGCTCAAGGCAGCTTGGCTTGGCTCAGAAGTTTCAGAAAGCAGSGCTATATCATGCTCTTATCCACAAAGTTTGCAGACTCAACAGTATTTTCAAATAATCAAGCATTTCATTCATTGTTTCTTCATGCTTTTTTTAAAATTTCCCTTTAATTAATTCTGCTCTTATTTTCATTACAATTTTTGTATATTACTTTTTTTGGCACTTGTTGTTTTTCATCTAAACAAAAGCCATCACAGACACTCTTCGAACTTAAGCTGCATTACAGACCAAAATTCTTATAAATTAATGAAAGTGAGAACAAAATATCAGATTCTTCTCCCAGAACAAAAGCAGTTGTAAGGCAGAAGTATGTAGCTATATATGCTGAGTGATATATCTCAAGGTCTCAGAAAACAAGACATTTAATTGATCTTATCCCATAGTACTCAATATTTATGTTAATGATTTTTATTACTTTTATTCTATCAATATAAGAATGTAGCATTTCCTCAAACATGTTATTTTATTCTTGATATTCATTATTCTATTAAAACATGTCTATGTGTGATAATTTGAATTATTCTGTTGGGTTCATTATATTTTAAATTTAATATATCTATTTTTTGGAGAAACAGGGTAATACAGGCTATCCTTGAACTCACTATATAGCCCAGGCTGTCTTTGAACTCCAGACGATTTTGCCTCAGCTCCCAATAGTGAGATTAAAGTAGTGTACCACCTTGCCTAGTTACTGCTATTTCTGTTTTTGTTGCTCTTGTCATTGTTCAGAAGTTGAATCTATTGATGACTGTCTTAACTATACAGTCTGATTTCTTTTTTTAATTCTTATCTGACTTCTTTATGCATTTTCTGGTTTACACACTTTAAAGACATTGGTTGCATTTATAAGTAGACTCCAGAAGTCCTCTTTATTCTTTTAATCATGTTTATTGTCTTTGACTTTACTAATTGTAGAAAATTATCTTCTATAGGAGTTATATCTTTATGCTTTTAATATTGNCACAAGGGAGCAGGATGAGGTGAACCCTGAACTAATTCCTTCTAATGTGCCCTGTGGAGGATTAGTGCCAGCCAGAGCCAGGCGTGGTGGGGCATGGCTGTTATCTCGGAAGAGATATGCTCAAGAAGGTGAGACAAATTTGAGGCCTGCCTGGGGTACAGAGTGAGATTTTTGTCTCAAAAAGCCTAAAAAACCAACGGCAACTGAAATTATTTGACCACAAGACCCGCAGAAACCTGGGCATGCCAATAGTCCATCGTGGGCAGATGGCAAAGGGAACGTACCGATTGGCTCTTGTCAACCTAAACTATAATCACCTAGGAAGAGGACTGAGGAATTTCCCCCATCTGATAGGCCTATAGGAATGTATATGGGACATTTTCTTGACTGAAGATTGATGTGGGAGGGCCTTAGCCCACTGGGGGTGGAGCCACCCCTGGGCAGCTGGTCCCGAGTTGCGTTCCGCTGCAGTCTCTGCTTCAGTTCCTGCTTCTGGGTACCTGCCTTAGTTTGAGTTTCTGCCCTAGCTTCTCCCCACGGCAGACTATAACCTGTAAAATGTAACAAACCCTTTTCTCCCCAAGTTGTATCTGATCAGTGTTTTTTTCACAGTAGTGGAGAAGCTAACCAGGACAGGGAGGAGCGTAAGAGAAGGTGCTGGGAGGCCAGCTCCAGGCAGGATGAGATCATCAAGGAAGAAGGAAGGAAAAATCCTTAAGACTAGACAAAGATAGTCAGAGCCTCTTTCCCTCTCCCCTCTCTCACATCTCCAACATGGCTCCAGAGGCTGGAAAGTTCCAGATCAAGGCATCAGCCAACTAAATGAGAACCATCTTGGTCTTAGGTGGCATCTCTTGCTGTACCCTCCTGTGGAGGGGACAAGCCAGCTCCCAGAGGTCCTGTTTCATAAGGGAAGGGATCTTTCCCCGAAAAGCCTTACCTGTCACTGCCATCACACTGGGATTGGATTTCAACACTTACCTTGGGGGGACACAAACATTTGATCATAGTGGGAAGTGTCTCCCCCTGCTTCCCATGATGCCCTCCCCTGCCAAGGCATTAGCCTGGCTGCTTTGATGGGGAGACCCATTAGGAAAGACCTCAAGCTCAGTGGAGAGGGAAGGCAGCCCCACATTCCAGGAGCATCCCCCTGAATCTCCAGCTTCCTCCCCTTTGGCTGCGAACTCACAGGACTACAAACAAGACAAGTGGAGAGCTGCTTGCTGTCTGGTCACTTGGCAGACCTGAGAGAGAAAAACGATGGTAACTGTGTTCGGTTGGCACATTTTGGGGGTGTTGGCTGTATAGACAGAGTTGTCTAAAACCCAGGCCTGCCTGCAGAAGTGGATGCCCCTGGTGAGGGCTGCTTGCCCAGCAAAGACAAAGGTAAGATGTCTGCCTGGGTGATTCCTCTGCTGACTTTAGAGCCTTTTTGCTGGACGGTTTCTTAAGACGGAATTGTGTGGCCTCACACAAGTTCCTCCTCAGGAAATGAGCTTCATGGGACCATCTATGGCGTCAAGCGTGGGTCCCAGGCATTTCCCATAGACGGTCTTCGACCCTTACAGGGAGACGCTGGACCCCTAAGGTCGGCTCCTACTTGCTTGAAATGTTTTTATCTCTAGATATTAGCACGAGCCTTGAGTCTCATGTTATATTCATCTACACTTAGTCAATTTAAAATTTAAGACAGGAAGAATATGTCAGAAATAATACAAAGACAACTTAGAGTCTTATTGCCTTTGGTAGAAGTGGCTCTGTAGCCACATAAATGTTTGAGTGAGAACATTTTCCCTTTTCAAATATGAATACCATGAGGCATTTAAAATATCCTTTCTTCTTGATTTTTTTTTTGATTCACATCTCACCCTGACATCTGCACGGCTTCAGCGTGAGATCACAGTAAACTGCCCCCTTATTTGATAAAGCAGGGTTTCCGGCATCAATTGTATTTGAATACACTGAAAGCTTTCGGGTAGAGAGAAGAAAGAGAGAGGGTGACTTTTAAGCACTTGGTTATTGTCAGTCTACAGAAGAATTGAGCGCCTGTCACTTGTGAGGCACGCAAAGCTGGTTGGAAGGAAATGTTTATGGTAGGGATGGCCTGTCGTTTTTCTGTGTCTACTGGAAAAGATGTAATCTGCAAGGAAATAAAAGGACTTCTCATCTCTGGGACTTGTTAAGGACCAGCCCCTCACTTGACTGTGGACCAAACGCTCCTGGGGACAAGTGTGTTTTCTAGAACGGTTTGAGCATGGTACTGTTTGAAGGTAGGAAGTCTCGGCTTTGTCATTCCTGCTACACTCACTAATGAGCCACAATTCATTTATTTTTGAGAGGCGCTATAAATAAAGTCAGCACCTGGGTCCAACACCATTTAGATTGAAAGATCTTCTGGCAATTCTTTTTATAAATCACTGCAGCAATTAATAAAGTTTCCTGCATGCTTTGAAGCTCATACACAGACAGTCTCTCTCATTCTAACATTAACTATTCTACCTTTCAAAAATATATATCAATATATATGTATATACACATATACATATAATACATATACATATAATATACAATATACATATGGACACATGTAGCAGATTTTTCCCTGTCTAATCAGTTTAAATATTAATACAATAAGAACCCTGTGATTGCACAGGGAAAAGGGAGGCAGAGTGAAGAGTTACAGAGACGGAGACAGAAGGGACAGGTAGAGGAGAAGGGAGCAAAATGGAGGATGAACAGGATGATTCAAATCCTGAATAGTTTTAAATAGCTACAGATAGATATAATGTCACATAGAGACAGAATACTTAGATTAACTTGTCTAATCTAGGTGGGCAGCTTGTACCATTATCAATTGGCACTGAAATTATTGTATGGGCATCTTGCGATTTGAGAATTTGTTGGTATATACATCTGACTGGAAAATTATAAGCTTCAAGAGTTTTGATTTTTACCGGGTTACTGGGTATTGTGACATCTAACCAGGAGGTGGGTGGTCGTTGCATGGGGCTGGCATGGCAGTGACCAGCCAAGGGGACTTAGCTAGTCTGGTAGAGATGGCTCAGGAGCTCCAGACCAGAGTCCGCTGAGATGAGAACACCCTGCTATAGACATGTGGAACGTTGGTGCCTGGGGAACTTGCCGTTCTCTTTACTATTTCTGGCAACACATACAATATACATATAATATACATATAATATTCATACAATGTATATATAATACACAGTATAATACAAATAATATACAATATATAATAATATATACATATATACATATTATATATCACAATACATATGTATATACATAAATATTTTTTAAAATATGAAGTATAAAATCAAGATGTGATAGATTAACTTAATTAAAAAAATAATTTCTTCATCCTCTCGTGTTCTCACCAGGACTTTCTAGGGTAAAGTTGTTCCCAGTCTGATTTAGCCACATTGGCCAAGAGGACATGAGTGCAAGGGGGTCTTATTGTGATGATATGGATGGGTTTGCCCAGTTGCTTCTGTCTGGACCATTAGAATCCAGCTAAAGTAGCCTGAAGATCTTTTAGATTGGTCTAGGCAAAAGATATATAAGGTATACATAGTCAGAAAGTAACCATGGACTGACCGTAGCCCAGGGTGGACTTGAAACTCACTCTGTAGCCCAGGCTGGCCCCAGACTCTGCAGTCTTCCTGCCTCAGCTTCCTGAGAGCTGGGATTCCAGACTTGAGCTGTCATGCCCAGATCATTTTCTTTCTCTAGATCTACATTTTCAGTTTCTTCCCACCGTGAACAAACATCCTTGATTATCCAGTCAATGCTTGTGTATTGAGACCCTACTGTAAATTCACTCCTGTGCTAGATATGGGGAATAAGGTCAATTGGTTTCCTTACACTGACAGAACTTAGAGGTTAACGGGAGAGATGGGATGTTCATGTAATCATCATACAAGTGTGAGAGCGTAACTGTGTTACACACGGGAGATATGTGGCAATAGAAATGTGTACAGAATGAATCTGAATGTCAGGAAAGAGAAAGAATGATGAGCTGAGAGCCAAGAGATGAGCGAGCCACCCAGGCAGAGAGTCCTGACAGAAAGATAGTGTTACGTTTCTCTCTCTCTCTCTCTCTCTCTCTCTCTCTCTCTCTCTCTCTCTCTCTCTCTCTGTATGTTTGTGTATGCATGTGTATGTGTGTGTTTCTATGTATGTATGCACATATATGTGCAGGTGCTTCAGAAGGCCAGAAGGGGGCATGGGATCCCATGAATCTGGAGTTAGGGGTGCTTGTGAGCCACTCATTATGAGTGTCAGGAACCAAAATTACGTCCTCTGGAAGAGCAGCCATCATCCGTAGCTTCTGGGCTATTTCTCCAGCCTCCTGTTCCTAGTTTTTAAATTCTCTACCTGACTGCCACACTTGAACAGATGTTCAGCCTGAGAACAAAGGGACCAGCACTAGATATCGACTGTCCATATATGAAGGAAAGCCAGCTGTCCATTGTGCTCTTCACTTCCTTTTCAGGAGTATGGGGTCATTTGGGAGAAATGGCGGCCTAACCAGAGACTCATTTCCTAGGCTCCTGAGATTGTGTCAATAGTCAACCTGACAGGATTGAGAGTCACCTGGGATACGGATCTTTGGGCACTCTTGTGAGAGGTTATCTTGATTAAGTGAACTGATGTGTAAGACTCACTTTGAATTGTGTAACTGAAGAGGGGCTAAGCGATGGCACGCGAGCATTCACTGCCCTCTGCTTCTTGTCTGTAGATACAATGTGGCCAGTTCCTTCAAGCTCCTACCTTCCCTGATATGATGAACTATACCTTGAACTGTGATTTGAAACAAATTCATTCTCCTTAATTTGCTTTTGTAAGAGTATTTTGTCACAGCCACTAGGAAAGAAACTCTGACAATCCCCTGTGTCAAAGTGCTATTCTTGCCAGTGTGGTTGATCCTGAATGGTGGGTATTATTTCTTGTCTAGAAAGTAATACCGGTGGGCAGTGATGACACATGCCTTTAATTCCAGCACTGGGGAGGTAGAAGCAGGGGGATCTCTGAGATTGAGGCCAGCCTGGTCTACAAAGTGAGTTTTAGAAAAGTCAGAGCTACACAGAGGAACTCTGTCTTACAGCATCATCATCATCATCATCATCATCATCATCATCAACAACAACAACAACAACAACAACAACAACAACAACAACAACAACAGGTAGGCCACCTCCACACCAAAAACTTCTCTTTCTGTCAGCTCATAAATCTTCACCAATGGATTCTCCTTGCGTTGAACTAAAGGCTCCCTCAGGAGGTGAGAAGCCATGCCTGGGAATGGATTGTGGTCAACTATCTGTAGTGAGTGAGGCCGTGGATCCTTGAGGAGAATGGCTACTGCCACATTCCTGAACCACTATCACCCCTAACTGCATTCTAGGAACTTATCCTTCTACCCAACAGGGGAGGGTAGCTCTCACCGCTCATCAAAGAAGCTTCTCTTGGCATAAAGACTATTATGGAAAGCCACAACTGGTCAAAATGCAGAAAACAACTAGCTGTGCGCGGTGCCTAGTCCCTGCTGACACTTCTACAATCCAACACCCACAGCTAAGGTTCATGGGAACATCCCAGGATGGTTTTTTTAAGGATGTTTTTAAGGAGGAGGATTTTTAAGAGCTTTAGGACCAGGAAGTCTGCCGTGAGATTGTGTTTCTTACAATATGGCTGCCTAAACAGAAACTGAACAATGACAGTACCAATAGACATACTAATGTGTAGGAGAGAAACGTCATGGGGCTCCACCTTCCCATGACATGTGGATATGGAACTACAGGTAATTAAAGAGGGAGAATTAGTCTTTCCCAGGGAGGTGCCCCTGACTGGCTATCTACTAATAATCAGCTCGGAAGGCATGCACATATAAGCAACTCTAAGTAGACTTAGACTTAGCAGGTTGGGTTTTTGTTTGTTTATGTGTGTGTGTGTGTGTGTGTGTGTGTGCGCGCAGTAATAAAACAATTCCATGAAGGCTAGTCCTCAGAGAGGAGGATCCAGTTCTCTCTCTCTCTCTAATTCCTGTATCTAAAGTGTGCAGTGTCTTCAGCAAACGGATGTGTTTACCTTCAATTTCTGGAAGGCAATCGAGAACATTCCAATAGACTATATTGTTTTGGGAGTCTTTTGGACTGCCCTGACCCACAACCAGAAAGGGGGGGTCTCATGCCCAATATTATAGATTTGTTTTTGTTTTTTAGACAGTCAATGGCTCTTGGGGGAACATTATCACCCCAAGTTGCATAACTTCTCTTAAACTGTATATACACAGACATAATTTTTGGGGGGTGGGGTGTTTTTTGTTTTTTGTTTGCTTGTTTTAGTTTTTCAAGACAGTTTCTCTTTGTAGCCCTGGCTATTCTAGAACTCACTCTGTAGACCAGGCTGTCCTCGAACTCAGAAATCTGCCTGCCTTTGCCTCCCAAGTGCTGGGATTAAAGGTGTGCGCCACCACTGTCCGTCACATATAAGTATTTTAAGTAAATATAAAATAATATGATCCCTTCTGGCTTTCAAACATTCTTACTATTATTTATCCCTCCCCCTTTCAGTACTGAGTGTTCCTCCCTCCCCAAATAAGTAAGTCCCTCATTTTCCCCTCGATCCCCTCATATCAGGTCTATTAAGCTAGTTTCTTTGCTAGCTCTCCTCTCTACCCCAAGTCCCTTTTTTATTGTTCTGGTTTTAATAGAACATATATTTAAGAAACAAATCCAGCTCACACATATACAGGTAACATTTTAATGGGGTTAAATATTTCATTTGCATGAATTTACCTTTGGGTTCAATTTTCCTTTAGCCCTATGCAGAAGGAAAGGACCTTCGTTATGTGTCCTTCCTGATTGGTGAGTTTGGTGGAACTTGTTACATCATTTCTATACTGTTGGCCTTTTTTTTCTTCCCCACTTCCACAGGATCTCACAGGTGATGCCGCCTTTTCTGGTGGGAGACATGTTGTACACAAATCAGAGGTGCTCCGCTGGAACTTGAAACACATTTGCCTTGAAAGAAATACCCCGATTTATTCAGGTGAACCTAAAAGGCCCTGTTGGCGAGGGTGGAGTCCAGATCCAGGAGCCTGATTTGGGGGGTGATGGGGAAGTGTCGGCTGGTCCCCGGCTGTGGAACGATTATGGCTGAGGAGCAACACGAGGAAGATCAGAGAGTGGCACGCAGAAGAAATGAGAGATAAAATAGCTCAGAGGCACGGGGACCAACTGTTACAATAATCCAGCCATGAAATAAAGAGGGCTAGCCTTGATGGGGCCAGTGGGAATGGAAGCAGGTGACTCCCGGAGGCTGAAGAAATGGAAGAGAACTGACTGACTACCATCTACAGCCCATCGACCGTCCCAACCAAACCCAGAGAGTTTACTCAGCTGGGCTCCATTGTCCCAGTGACAATAATAATATTGGCAGGATTATTAAAGTTATGGCTTGGATAGAGATGCTCCGATGATTAGAAAGGAGACAAATGAAGAACTCTCCAAAATCATTTTCAGTAGTTGATCCCAGCCCAGGGAGGAAGGGACTGCACGTCTTAGTTGGAAGGGAAATTTATTTAAATGCACTTTCATGATGGAGTGTTCTGAGGAGGGCCAAAGGAGAGGAACCTAGCGTGAGAGGAAGCGAGTTTGACAGTGGCCTTTGGCCGCACTGGAAAGCCCCTTCCCTGAGTGTTTTGCTGGAGCCACAGTCAGACTGTGGGAGCTGGACCTGGCTCTGCAGAGAGGCAGCTGTGTGTGACTTTGGGGCAACTTGGTTCACTGGCTGTATTTCATCTTCTTTTTTCTGTAACATGGAGTTGGAAACAGTAATTCCTATATCATTGGGTTTGGGGGACTAAAAAAGAAAATGTTCCCCAGTGATTAATTAGCACGATGCCTGGTACACACTTGTAAATACGTGTTCTTCTCTTTAGCCCCAAGTTACAAACAAAGCAAGGTTCTTCATGGAGAAAGACAGGTAGGGTTTGTTAACAGCTCAGCCTGTGGAGTCCAAGATGAGGCACCACCTTTGTTAGGGGACAGGTCTTAGAAAGCCGTGACCACAGGCCAGCTCGTCTGCCTGCCATTTTCACTTTTGAACAACTTCATTGGAACACACAGAGATTTGGTGCTGAATTGCCTACAGCTGCTTTTGTGTGGTGTGCGTGAGAGATGGCCTCTCCCAGGTTCTCTTCACTATGGAATCTAAAATAACCCCTCTCTTGTTTGAGACGGGGATCTTTCTATGAAGTCCCGGTTGCCCTGAGCTCACTATGTAGACCAGATTGGCCTTGACTCAAAGAGATCCTCCTGCCTCAGTTCTCTGAGTGCTGGGATTAAATGTGTGCACTACCACACCCAGATTAATACCTGTTTGGAACACAGTAATAGTTTGTTAACATGGTTATAGGCAAGTACCATGGACATGAGGCATATACAACAGAAATCTATTGTCTCTAAAGTTTGGAAGGCTAAACTCTGTGCTGGCTCTTCCTAGGGCTCCAAGGGAGAATCTGTCCTGGTATCTCCCAGATCCTGGTAGCTTCCTGACAATCCCTCACTTTGAAGTGACTAGAGTGACACCTTTTGTCCTGACTCCATTTTGTTTTCCACTTACACCAGTGGTTCTCCACCTTCCTCATGCTGAGACCCTTTAATACAGTCCCTCATGTTGTGGTGACCCCTCAACCATAAAATTATTTCCTTGCTACTTCACAGCTGTAAATTTGCTATTGTTTATAAATCATGATATAAATATCTGATATGCAGGATATCTGATATGCGACCTCTGTGGGGGTCCCGACCCACATATTGAGAACCACTGGTTTAGAAACTTCTCAATCCTCTACTCCCCACAACAGTCATCTTCCTTGGGAACACACTTGAGATGTCCCAGCCCCTCCCTGACCATGGTCCAGCTGCGTTAAACAAAATGATTAGTATTTCAATCAAAATCAATCGTCACGTTGTGTCTGAAATATGTACTATATTCTAACAATACAAATGTTACAAGGTTCATCTGACCCTCATCTGCCATTGATAAAACTGTGGATTTTGCCTTTAAAAGTGCTGTATCCCTGAGACTCTGAGGCAAGAGCCTGCTCTTGGTCAGGAGCCAAAGTAAAGGACTCATATACTCTTACATGGATTGATATTTCAACCTCTGTCTTCCCTCCTCATGCATTGTTTGCTCTGTGTCCATGCCTGCATCCAGATTTTCCCCTTTCTCAGAACTCGTGTGATGCCAGACTAGGGACTCATCCCAGTCTAGGGCAATGTGTCTTCTAAGTATGTCTAAAACGACTCCATTTCCAAATCACATTCTAAGGCAGTGGGGTCAAGACTTCAGCATTTGATGCTAGAAGGGTTGCAGTGGACCCAACGATGGTCTTCACAGAGAAAGAGCCTACCAGCTCCTCCTGTACAGATATAATACAGCTCTGGGATTCATCCGATGAGGTGAGTTTGGTTTGAAGGTTAATAAACTGAACTTGGAGAGATGGTGAGGTAAAGCCTCTCTTCTGGTGGGGTTACTAAACTTTGGAGCCAGGCAGAAGCACTCTTTAGCTCACACAGGCTAAACAATATCAACAAGATGGCGTCATTCCTCTGCTCCAAGAACTCCAGTGTTTTCCCTCATGCTTGCCCACTTCTTACCTTGGCTACAAGGTCCTGCATGTGCTCTGGCCTGGTCTTTATCCCCGCCGTTACCCGTCATACCATTCTCTGCCACCGCTCTACCTACACAGGCTTTCTTCCTAGCCTTCAAACTTACATGTCTGGTCATAGCTCGGAGGTCTACCTCAGATCTCACCTTCAACTTGGAAGGGGAACCTTCAAGAAGTGTGTTTCTAATGTTTGAGTGTGAGTCATCTGTCTTAGTCAGGGTTTCTATTCCTGCTCAAACATCATGACCAAGAAGCAAGCTGGGGAGGAAAGGGTTTATTCAGCTTACGCTTCCACATTGCTGTGCATCAGTAAAGGAAGTCAGAACTGGAACTCAAGCAGGTCAGGGAGGAGGAGCTGATGAAGAGGCCATGGAGGGATGTTTCTTACTGACTTGCTTCCCCTGGCTTGCTCAGCTTGCTTTCTTATAGAACCCAAGAACATCAGTCTAGAGATGGCACCACCCACAAGGGGCCCTCCCCCCCTTGATCACTAATTGAGAAAATGTCCCACAAGTGGATCTCCTGGAGGCACTTCCCCAACTGAAGCTCCTTTCTCTGTGATAACTCCAGCCTGTGTCAAGCTGACACACAAAACCAGCCAGTACAGTCATCCTTTGAGCCTAAAGGCTCATGAATTGAAGGTTCGGCTCTCAGTATAATCAATGTTCAGGGCTCTGGGGAGCTGTTGGAGGGAGGGCTATCCCTTTTTCAGTGACTTAGACATGAGTAGATTCAAAACGTGAATAAATGATTAGAAAATGGTGGATCTCTGGAAGGTGGGGCCTGGTTAGGGGAAGTGGGTCACTGGGGGTGTGCCCTGTCTCTGATCTTCTCCTGTCACTCTCTCTGCTTCCTGTCTAATCTAAGGGGAACAGCTTTGTGGAACCATATGCTCCCCTCTAGGCTATTCAGCATCCCCTCAAGCCTACAGTACGGATGAGAATCTCAGAAAATGTGAGCCAAAGAGATCTTATTTTAAACTGTTCCAGCTACTGGCATGGTTATGAAGAAACTAGCACAGGGCCTAGTGGACGGTAATTGGATGAGCAGGCCCTGCCTCTGGAAGGGACTAAGGCTAGTCTTATAGTGTGTGTTACTTCTCAGGATGATGGGTTGCTATGGAGACAGTTCAGCAGTTTGGGCTCTCTCTTGCTTCCCAGATCACTCTCTGATCTTTTTCTCTTACAAGCATTCTTGTAGTGACGTCATTTGCCATGTCGCGACCCAGCCAGAAGACCCTCCCTCGGACCAGCCAGGCACCATATTCTTAGACCTCCAGTACTGTGAGCTCAATGAACTGTCCGTAACGCCTCCAGAAAGCTGCTCCTTACCTCCTAGTCTGGCCTGGATGATCCCTTTTTCTGTTCCAACTGCCCAGTTCACTTGACTCCATAATCTCCAGTCGAAGCACTTTGTAGTTCCTCAATTAAATGGATGCATACACAAAGTTAAAATAAAAACGAACTTTAAAAAGCCAGTAGGAATTCGGATAATCTTTTGAGGCCACTTAACGATGTCCCCTGAATTCGGGTATCTGTGCCCCATCACAATTTTTGATGTACTATTAAGTTTTTTATGTTTTCTCTACAAATTGGAATTTCTACTACATTCATACATTGATTGTCCATGAAAACATTCACATTAAAACTATAACCGAAATCCATCAAGAATTGCAATAAGTAGAAAGCAACTGTTACCCTCTAAAAACAAGTCTAAATCAGGGAATGTCATAACACCCCAACTGAGTGTTAGGAACCTGATTGTGCCTCCTCAACATTCATACGTTGAAGCCCTCCCCTCCCCCCTGTTTCTCAGAATGTGACTGAATGCACATGTAGTACCGTTATTTAAAGAAGCGATTAGAGTAAGTGAGGTCATTAGGGTGGGTCCCAATCTAATCAGACCTGCGTTGTTACAAAAAGGCATTAGGATGCAGAGAATGAGCCTGTGGAGACACAGGAGGGCTGATGAGATGGGGAAAGAGGCTTGCTGTCCCAAGCCTGGTGATGAGCTGGATTTCCCACTGTTTCAAACTGGAAGAGACAACACACACCATCTGCTTTCCTTAGGCAGAACTAGACATTTGTCATCAACTATAATGAGAGTTAGGAAATAGGAAAACTAATTCTTTGGGAGAAGTGTTTATCTCTTCCAGGACAACCAACGCTATTTAATGTCATAGTACTCTTAAAATCTTGAGTAGACCTCAAATATGCATTACATGATTTTGGGGAACAAAGAGATATGAGCTTCTATCTATCTATCTATCTATCTATCTATCTATCTATCTATCTATCATCTATCTACTTATTATCTATCTGTCATCTATCTACTTATCATCTATCTATCTACCTATCTATTATCTATCTATCATCTATCTACTTATCTATCGATCATCTATCTATCTATCATCTATCTATCTATCTATCTATCTATCTATGTCTCTATGTCTATTTCTGTCTCTCTGTCTCTGTCTCTCCATATCTCTCTTGTGTCTCTGTCTCTCTTTCTCTGACTGGCCTGGAACTCACTATGTAGATCAGGCTGACCTCAGATTCAGAGATTCACCTGCTCTGCCTCCCAAGTGCTGAAATTAAACACCAGACTGGATCCCCCCCCCCAACACCCCACACCTTGTTCTTTTCCTCCCAACAATGAATTTTCTAACGGGTTTCACAAATTACCACTTAAGAAACTTAACACAAGCTCAGCCTCCTACAGCTTTGTTATCTGAGACAAATTTAAATCTAAGATCACATGACTTGACAAGTGATTCACAAATATTTGTTAAGAACTTACCAATCTGTCAATCGTTCTAAAGAGTTCTTAATTGCATAGTCAAGAATCCTGAAGCCAGCCACGAGAGTACTTCAATTCTATTGCGTGCCTGCTTCCTCAGGTACGGTATCACCAGGCCTCCCAGGTCTCAGCCCCTTTCCACTCCAGCTCGGAGCGCTGGCTGGGAAGGTTGTGGAACCTTTAGGAGATGCTACCCTGCTAGAGGAAGCGGGTCACTAGTGGGCAGGCCTTGGGGAGCACAAAATGGCAGCAACCCAGATAATTGGGGTCAGTCTATTTCTGGTGTTAAGAACCTTTCATTGGTCTTTTCTAGTAAGATCCTAGTGGGGAGAATATTCCAAAGGCCAACACTGATTCCAAGGAACATCACAGCGACGTGTTCCACTTAACATTTACTCCAGAACATGAAGGGACCTTTCCTGCTCACGTTGGAGGCGAATACATCTGCAGAATCAATGAAAAAAAAAAGTCTGATTGCCCAGTGTTGTCTGGTTAGCATCCAATTATGTACAGTGTATTTATTTTAAATTTAGAAGATGCACACAAGAGATTTCCAGGAACAAAACAAGAAGAAATTGGCAGGGCACTGAATGGAAACAATTAATGACTTGAATTACACAGGCTGTGAATCGAAGCTGACAAGCAGGGTAGAGGAGAGAGGAGGGGAGAGGGGAAGGG
>BDUI01000038.1:925486-948240 GCA_002335545.1 Apodemus speciosus | reverse complement strand
GGGGAGGGGAGAGGGGAGGGGAGAGGAGAGAGAGGAAATGCCGTTATTCACACGGAGCTGCAATGAATATCCTGAGCAGCGCTTGAAATGCCGTCACCGTCCAACACAGCTGTCGCATCCTTTATCTTCACAGCAAGGCCTGGCTTTGCAGGTCACCAGCGCATCAGCTTCAGGAGCTCAAAAGCAATGCCCCTGCGCTGACTGCAATGGCAAACTTCCTCTCTGAGAACAGACTCGAGCCTTAGATTTGAGCTTAATCCTTTGTCAAGTGGAGTGGAGTGGGCAAGAGCGAGAAATGGAGGGAGGAGAGGATGGGTCAAAGTAGGAAGGCTGGGACTTTGAGCCAGCTCTGCTGATGGCTCTCAAGAGAAGGACTCAGTATTTGCTAAGTTCCTCTGTCCAAGGCTACTACATTCCAGGGCTTTCCCTTACAGTCTCTTGTTTATTCTTCATACTTATCTCTAATATTAAAGGTAAAGAAACCAAGGTCTGAGAAGTTGATTATCTTGTGTTGGTCACTTAGGCAAGGATTAAACTGTCCCCTGAACCCTGAGGATGGTAGTATGTTCCAGAGAGTCCCCCTCTCAGTTCCTTGGAAAGCGCCACAGTGAACTCTGACCTTCTGCCTTCCAAGGATTTATCACTGAGTGTCAAGGTGTGTTCCTTAATAGACACATAACTGCACTAGCTCACTAGGGGACAGCTATGATCTCCTTACTTAAACTGTAATCTCCTCACTTAAGATCTAAATAAGATTTGTTTCAAGTTCTAGGTCATGGCCCATGAAAGTCCGGAGATGCGGTTTCAGGGGGAATTTGCTCCCACAGGTTCGTGTGTTCAGACAGTTGGTCTCCAGCTCTGAGCGCTGGTTGGGAAGATTGTGGAACCTTAAGGAGATGCAACCCTGCTAGGAGAAGCGGGTCACCAGTGGGCAGACCTTGGTATTTTATAGCCCTGGCTACTTTGTGTTTGCTCTGTATTTCCTGACTATGGATACACTGTGACCTGAACTCTCCTGGTGCGATGCTTTTCTTGTCTGATATTTTGTCGCAGCCACAAAGGTAACTAATACAAAAGTCATCTGGAAGATAGTGAGAATTCAGAATCTCAACCTCAGGCCATTTCACCAGCGTTGTTTGCCACGGGGGCTGAGACTTGAAACTCAGGTTCTTCCTGGATTCCCAAACGGAAAAGCGCCTTTCAGGCAGGGCACATGTGCGCATGAGGAAGACTTTATTAGCACCTTCGCGGGGAAGGAGATGCAGCGGGGGATAACTACAAGCTAATATTTAGTGTTTCAATTGCGTATTCTCCTGACACAGGGAGAGCTTCTACAGGGTGCCCTGGCTGTACGCCTCTCATTGTGCTTGCCCGTCCCAAATTCTTCCTGGTTACTTCGCTTGTTTTTGCAGGGTTTTATTGAGTACTTTAGACTGCGCTGCCACACCCAGCCTTACCCTGCTCTTTTCAGGGTAAGCCCTCTCTCCTCCATCTCTCCTCACACTCCGCTCCAGAGTCCTCTCTCTTAACCCCCATCTCAGTGAAGGTGAATGGAATCCTTGGTGTATGGCGACTGTTGTTGTCTCTGTCGTCTGAGGTGGAACCTTCAAAAGCAGGAGAAAGACCAGCGGTTCTCAACCTGTGGGTCGCCCCTCCCCCATTGGGAGGTCACGTGTCAGATTTGCATATCAGATATTCACCCTACATCGATCTGAGGCAGTAGCAAGATTACAATTATCAACTAACAATGAAATAATTTTATGGTTGGGGGTTGCTATAACGTGAGGAACTGTATTAAAAGGTCACAGCGTTAGGTAGGTTGAGAACCTCTGCAATAGAGCATTTCAGGAGAGTGGCTGTGAACTCAGCCTGCACGGGCCCAGTTCTGCCCGGTGTTATACTGGCTTCTAGTTTTGTTTTACTTTTTATTGAATTATAACATACACACAAAAATGCACCCGTCACAGGTGTATAACGCCCCAAAATAATTCTCACAGTCAAGTCGGACTGAGCTGCCAGTACCAGACACAAGAGCAGAGCAGACTAACAGCCCAGAACCCCAGAAACTGCTTCCTGTCATTGCCTTCCTCAACAAGGTGGAGGGTGGGAGGGTGCACTCCATTGACTGTGGGCTGCATACATTTGCTTCACCTGGTAAATAGACTCCTTTAAAATGATCCTTCCTCTATAGCATCCTGTTAAGTGGTTTTGAGAAATGAACACATTTCTTGGGTTTAATTACAGAGATTTTATTTTGCAGGGCAAAGGCAAGGGCCATTAGAATAAGCTGACAACCATCAGATTAACAGGGGAAAAAGACGTGTGGATTTATTAATATGTGTGTGGGGGGGAGGGAGGCGGAGGGAGAGAGAATATTGTGGGAGTGTCTTATCCAATAACCCAGTGCGGTCCTGACACTGAGCCTTCTTCCTGGGGATGAGGGAGAGGAAGAGAGAGGCCATTTTGAGTGGCTGTAAAGGATTATTAGGGGAACGAATGGGCCTGGGTGGAAATTAGCCTGTGAAACAATTCTCTCTAGAATCTGAATGAGCTGGAAGAGCAGACATTTTCTTGTGACAAAGTCCATCAGAGTGTGCTTACAGCCCTCAGTCTGCTTTTCTGTGCATAGTGATGACATTTCAGTCTGAGATGGAGACGATTTGAGCTCTGTGTGAAGATCAAGGAATCCCAGAATAAAGCATATAATAATCTCCAAGGATCTTTAGTTTAAGACAATTAGCACAGCTTGCCACTGGGTATGAGGTGAAATTCTCTGGCATCTTCAGTCTCCTTTATTGTCTTTGTTGTGTGACTATCTATGCTCAAGCTGATTTATTGATTGAATCATTCGTGAATGTTCAGGGTGTTTTCCAATCTAGGGCTACAGTGTGTCTCTGCTTCCAAACCAGATGTTGGCAAAACACCAGACATTCGGAAAGAAACCCTAAACAGAACAGTTGGTCCTTCTGTYCATCCATCCATCCAACCAACCAGCCAGCATCTGAGGAGTGCCTGTGATGTTCCAGGCGTGTAGACAAGTGCTAGTCTGGGAAAGTGTACAAAACTGATACGTCCTGGTCCTCATGGATCATCTGCAGAGAGATGACATTTAGACATTCAGGGCTCCGCCAAGGAAGGAAAGGAACCCAGCAAAGTTGAGGCCTAATGCTAAAAGCAGAAGAAGCTGCAGGGAGGGAGCTCAGGGTAGTGGGAATAGTGTTAGTGTTAGTGGGGGCCTTGAGAATGGGGGGACAGTCGGTGGGGTGCGGCAGAGATCGGAAGGGCCGGGACTGCATGGGCCAGGGCCATGCTAAAGATTTGAGACTTCTTTTGGGAACGTTAATAATTACCTAGAGGAGTGATTTGAACTGTTTGGCTATTAAAAAGTCCCTTCTGGGGGGTTGGAGAGATGGCTGAGCAGTTAAGAGCACTGACTGCTCTTCCAGAGTTTAATTCCCAGCAACCACGTGGTGGCTCACAACCCTCTGTAGTGGAATCCTATGCCCTCTTCTGGTGCGTCTGAAGACAGTGACAAGGTATTCATATATATATGGAAGTTTAAAAAAAGATAAAAAGAAAACCCTTCTGGCTGCAGAGTGGAGGTTGGAGGGGAGACATCCTGAAGCAGAGGTTCAGGCAGGGCCGCAGCCGGAAACCCTCACAATCGTCTCCATTGGTGTAGACATCACACCATACCACACCACACAAATGAGTAGCTTGCCATTCGGCAAGCCAGTGTCCTTCTTAGGGCCTGTTTGCTTAGCGAGCCCTGTGCCATTAACACGTCCACTACCTTCCAATGCTGATTAAATCTGAACCCAGACTTGACTCAACATCTAGCCAGTTCCAAACCCCATGATTGTCAAGTGTCCTGTTGCATCCCTGCTGGCTCTACAGTCTCTACTTCTATGCTCTTCCTGAAAGGCACAGCGCTACGGCAGGGGTGTAGTCTATCTCCCAAGGCTCATGTGGTAGACTCTTGGTCTCCAGTGTGGACCGTGGGGTCAGGTATTCAGAATAACCCAGTCCTGGTACATAAGAACCAGAGTGCTGGGAAGTGGCAGAGAGACAGACAGATCGATGGCCACTCAGTGCCATTTCCAGGAGGACATACGGACAGTGATATGGTTCTGGCATCAGCAAGACCAGATGGATCTCTGTAGTTTTGGGTCATAATAAAGGAAACTTTAAAAAATATCTTTAAATTTTATTGCGTGCATATGTGTGTGGAGGGGGGGCACGCATGGCAAGGTGCATGCATGGGCATAAAAGTGCATTTTGTGAGAGCCTTTACCAGCTGAGCCATCTTGCTGGCCCACCAGAGGCATACATAGGTTAGGACAAAAGGAACTTTGGTTAATATCAAAGAGCCAAGCATATCCCTGGAGCCAGGGTCCAACTGTAATGCTCATGGTTTTGTGATCTGCAGTGTGTGCTGGGAATCTTTGCAGGAAAACAAATAAATGGACAAACAAACAAAAACAAACAAACAACAAAACAGCCCCAAACCAAGGAGGGTCACTCTGGAGCAATCGTGAAAGTGCTGCAGACATGTCATCTGGGATGCATACAAGATGGTAGGACCTTTAAGAAGTGGGCCCTAGTGGAAGATGTTGGGGCTTGATCACTCTTAGTAAATTAGTACTGCCTGGAAGAATTGGACCAGTTGTGTGGAATCAAATTCACTCTCAAGAATGCAAGTTGTCATAAGTCATGTCATAAGAGCACATGCCTGTCCTCTTCTGTGTGAAGCCATTTTTCTTTCTCACAAGGTTGGTGATGTCATGCTTCTGGAATCTCCAACCACCCGAAGCTTGAGCCAAACAAAGGTCTTTGTGTTACAGGTTTGCCCAACTTTCCGTTGTTTTGTTATAGAAGCTAAGTGTCTGGGCATGGTGACACTCACCTTTAATCCCAGCACATTGGAGGCTGAGGCAGGTGGGGCTTCTAGAGTTCAAGGCCAGCCTGGTCTACATAATCAGTCCCAGGTCAAAATAGTTGATTACTTCTAAAGAGGAGGAAAAGGAAGACAATGATGACAACGGGGAAGAAGAGGAGGAAGAGGAAGGAGAAGGAAAGAGAAGGAGAAGGAGGAGATGGAAAAGGAGGAAGAGAACTGGGTGTGGTGGTGCACACGTTTAATCCTAGCAGAGGCTTGAGTTCCAGGGTAGCCAGGGCTACACACAGAAAGCTTGTCTTGAACCATATACACCCCCCCCCAACAAAGGAAAACTGGAAGGAAGGAAGGAAGGAAGGAAGGAAGCAAGGAAGGAAGGAAGGAAGGAAAGAAGCACAAGATGGACCAAGACAGGAAGAACGGCAACTTCTGACAGAGTTGAGATGGGAGACCTTTGTATGACACCCACTGTTCTCTGACCTCTGACCTCTGTGACACCGATGCATTTCATGGGAAGAACAAAGTTTGCATGATGCAACTGCTCGGAAAGTCACTTTGCTGCGTTCCCAGCCTCATTAGTTCCCCATATCCGCTTCATTCTTTTACCTGTGTTTTAATCTATCTGTCTAGCGCTCTACAGCAGGCTCCCATTAGCACTGAAAGCTGTCTACCCACTCGGTTGAGTCTGACTCATGCACCATATGCGCCCCAGTTTCTCCACGTGGCTCTAGACACACACATTTTTTTTCTTCCTCCAGGTCTCCTCCACAGGCCTCCAAGTCGCCTGCAGTGGTATCCTGAATTCCCCTAGCAGCGCCACGGTGGCCGCCACCCCCGTCGCTGCTCACAGCACTCAGCCTGCTATAATTAAACAAACAGGGTTATTTGTGACATCCTGGTTTACACATCAACAAGTTATTTTCTCTGATTTTGCTATGGATGGATTTGCTCTGCTTACATTAAACAAAAACAGCTCACCCAAAAAATGCAGAATAAGCAAGACGGATGAGACACGGCCCAGCAGCTGCCTCTTTCCCCAGGAGACGAGACCGAGTTCTCCCCCTTCTTAACGCTTGGCTTTGTGGAACTGAGCCAGGAGGTTTCAAAGCCACAGCCAAGAACCTTGACCCCCCGTAGCATCAACTTTTCCTGGGGGAGTTGTGGATGACAAACCAGAGGAATGATTCCACTCAAGTCTATCTTGGTGAAACAAGGAGTTATCAGGCTTCCTTACAGGCACATGGGTGAGGGTTACTTGCAGGACTGTGGTTGGTCCTCAGAGAGCAGTATCACAAAAAAGTCTCAGGGCTGCAGAGATGGAATCTACCACACTTCAGTTAACTTACCATCTCTGGAGAACATGCATAGCTGGGGCAGGGTTCCTCTTAACTAGGAGAGAGCATGGGGGAGTAGTTAGAGTCTCAGTCAAGGGTCTACCACTTTCTCTACTCCTTCTATAAAGGAACACCAACACTGCAAACTTTGTTGAGGGTCTCTCGTAGATAATCAGCTGCTCTGAATACAGAAGGTCGAGTGGGAGTTTATTTTGAGGGATTCCAGATTAAAAAGCCTAAGGAAGTGGCTGTTCTGGTTTAGTTTTGAATGTCAACTTGACACAGCCTAGAATCACCTGGGAAGAAAGGTTTGACTGAGAAATTGTCTGGATCCGGTTGGCCTATGGGCCTATCTGTGGAGGGTTATCTTGGCTGTTAATCGGTATAGGAAGAACCAGCCCACCGTAGGCAGTACCATTCCCTAGTTTGGGGTCCTGGATTACACAAGAGTGGAGAGGGCTATCTAAGAACACAGTGAGCAAAGACTGTTTCTCTGTGCTCTGAACTGTAGATGGAATGTGACTAGCTTCCCGTGTTCCTGCCTTGACTTGCTCTCACGGATGGACTGTATTCTGAAGCTGTACGCAGAATAAACCTCTTCTCCCCGACATGCCTTTTCGTCAGGATACATTACCACAATCACTTCAGTGAAGCTAGAGAGGAAGTGGGAGTGTAAATGTGGGGTTTCCCCAAGCAATGTGTCCTTCCTGGGGGCCCTCTGACTCGGTGACTAGAGCATTAATCACCTACCACATCAGCAGGTAGAGTTGTGGGGGTGCCGGAATGTACCATCTCTACAATGGTTACGAGTCTTCCTTGACAAGTCTTGCTTGAAGTCCTGTCTCCAGGTGCGCCCCATTCTACTCTCCCATTCTGCAGCCAGAGAGGCACCATGTCACTCCTAAGTGGTTAGACTCTGTCTTCAAGAGAACCTACAACTTCTTAAAGATCTCTGGTCTATAACCTCTGCGGGGCAGTGTGGATCCTCTCCCTCAACCCTCCCCCTGCTCTCCCTTGGGAGCTATCCTGCCTCCCGAGGCATCCCAGTGGTCCCTGGGTATTGTCTGAGCCAACCGGAGAGACACAGACAAGCTTTTGTACACCCCACCTCTTAACGATGAATACATCTGTGGGAACCATGAGATAATTTCTTCTCAGAATACACATCTCTCTCGCTGGCCTCACTTCTTCCCACTTCCCATAGCACCCTCACTGCATTTTCTCAGGAGATGGTTTATTTGCCTGACTGGAGACTCTCTCCTCTCGGGAACAATGCAGTGATGAGCTAATGTGACACGGAACTGATTTATTCCTGCAGGTGTCAGAACCCTCACCTCCCCACACCCCTGGCCCAGAATGAAGAGAAGGGCTTTGGGAGGAAAGAGATGGGGATGGGATTACCTTTAAAACTTTTATATAATGGGAAAAATTGGCTTAAGCCCCTTTTGCTGGTGTCTCTAGCTATGTAAAATTACACTGTACAACTGAAGGAATGGCTACCAATCAGTTTGGATTCGGAACAATTTTACTGTTAGAGGTCTTCGGCTTTCTGCCTTTTATTTTATGTATATGAGTGTTTGCCTGCACATATGGCTATCTATGCACCAAATGTGTTTCTGGTACCTGTGGAGGCCAGAAGAGGGTGCAGATGTAGACACTTGGGATTGGAGCTACAGATGGTTGTGAGCAGTTATGTGGTTGCTGGGAATTGAACCTGGGTCCTCTTCAAGAGCAACAGCCATTTAGTCTTCTCTCCACTTCTTGACTATGATTTTAAAGTAAATGAACGTTAATATATGCTTGTTTCCCTTGGGCACAGTTCTTGTTGTTGGTCTGTGAATTAACAGTAGGGGCCAGAGAGATGGCTGGATGTTTAAGAGGACTTATGCTCTTGGGGAGGACCCAGGCTCAGTTTCCAGCATCATAGGGTGGATTACACTCCCGATGAGTTGTCTACAACTCCAGTTTCAGGGCATCACGAACCCTCTTCTGGTTGCCATGGTCACCAGGTAAGCACACACTTCACTTAACCACACACAGGCAAAACATTCAGACACACAAAATAGAAATAAATAATCTGTTTATTGCTTAAGAGCACGGAAAGCTAATGCTGGGTCAGGACCTAGCTCAGCTGGTAGAATGCTTACCCAGCCTGCACAAAGTCTTGTATTCGATACCAGATGCCAGCATGACGGGCTGTTGTGGCACAGGCCTGGAATCCCAGCTGGCTTAGCAAAGGGGGCTGCAGGCTTTTACTGATGGCTGGGGAGGGCTAGTATTTGGTAATTGGCCATTAGTCATGAACGTGGTTATTATAGTCTTGGTTAAAACATTTGTCTTTTTTATTATTGTTTTGGTGTGTGTGTGTGTGTGTGTGTGTGTGTGTGTGTGTGTGTGTGTGTTGAGCTATCCTCCACCTGAACAAAATATTGTAAATGGCCAGCATGTCTACTCACAGAGATGGACAGAGTGATCCAAAGGCAGAGGGAGTCAAGGAAGGCACAGTAGTGTAAAGACAGAGAGGCCAAGCCTTTGCCTCCCAGTCAGTGTTCAGGCAATAGCTGTGGGCTCTCAGAGTGAATCACGATTGGTACCAATAGCCGTCTTCAACTTTCGCAGAGGAATCCAGACTCCCGTTATCAGAGCTCACACATCAGAGCTGTTTGTTTTAGGAAGCTGGTAGAAAGCTAAGATTGTACTGCTTGGCCGTGTGTCCTCCAAAATTGATTTTCTGAAGTCGGCTAAGGACAAGGGCGGCTTGGAGGCTTATTTAGGATCTCATTGGTATCATTCCCCCCTTCCCTGCTGGTTTTTGTTTGGCATTTGTACAGCCATGTCAGACTCCACAGTCATAAGGGGCTCTTGGTCTATACACATTTCAGCCTTGTGGTGTAATCTGGCGTTTTAACGGCCAGGCATGCTTCCTGTGGGCCACGGGGCCATGGGGCCACGGGGCCACTGGTTGAAGGCTCAGTGCTTGCGGCCTGTCTCTTTGTTTGAGCTGTGCCTGTTTCAGGATGGCTGGCCTTTCCTCCCAGTTTATGCAGTCCTAACTTTTTCCCAGGAGGAGCACTAGTACTCTCTGATGTTGGTGGGTAGGTGGGCTTGGTCTGGACTGAAGTAACCATAATCAGCGTCTTCCCAGAAACTCCTTAGAAACCGAGTCCCGCCCCAGCTCAGAGACGGAACATTTGCTTTTGTCCTTTGAGAAAAGGACCTCAGCTTGAGAACGAAGCTGAAGATGGACTCTCGTTGCTTTCTATTCTACAGGGGTCAGAGCAGTCATTCAGCACGGCCCCCTCCTTTTGCCCCTCCCTCCCTCTCACCCCTCCCTCATTTCCTCCCTCATTTCCTCTCCCTCCTGTATGTGGTACACATATGTATATTTTCTTGAGCATTTACAAGATCGGAGTTTCTTGGCTGAACTGGTATTTTTTCCTTTTGTGACTTGTCCGTTCATTGCGATGGGTTTCTCTCTCTCTCTCTCTCTCTCTCTCTCTCTCTCTCTCTCTCTCTCTCTCTCTCTCTCTCTTTTTCTTTTTTGGTTTTTCGAGACAGGGTTTCTCTGTGTAGCCCTGGCTGTCCTGGAACTCACTCCGTAGACCAGGCTGGCCTTGAACTCAGAAATCCGCCTGCCTCTGCCTCCTAAGTGCTGGGATTAAAGGTGTGTGCCACCACTGCCCAGTGGGATGTGTTTTTTCTACCGACTTATATATAGACTTTAGTAAAGTTGCCGATTTATATATTTCCAAACTACTGCAAAATTTGCAATTTTATCTGTCTCTACCTTTTCTTTTGCGTTGTTTGGAGCAGCCTCTGTAAGCACACACATTTTATATTTTATGTAGATAAATTTTTGACCTTTACCGTGCTTGAATTTTATGCTTAGGAAAGCCATTCCTGTCACTTAAGAAACAAACAACTATTCTACTGTATTTATTTTCTGTTTTTATTTGATACCTTTAAAAGTCTTAGATCTTTGCCTGGAATGTGGGTAATGTATATTTTCTTCAAATAGATAATCAGTTTCCCACGTTTTAAGAACATGTGACCAATCTTGGCCTCTTTTCCTGTTGCTACGGTGACATCATATTCTGATCAAAGCACCTTGAGGGAGGGGGGTCTGTTTTAGCTCACAGTTCAAGGCATAAGCCATCCAGGCTGTGAAGCCGAGGCAACGGCTGCTTGAGCCCGCTGCCTACACTGTCTCCGCTGACGAAGAAAGAGGGGGAAAGAGGGCAGTGAATGTGTGCTGTCTCCATTTTACACAGCTCAGAGTCCCCTGCTCAGGGGCGGTCCCACCCATGACCAAGATGGCTCTCCCAGCGCCAGCACTGTCCCCGTATTCTCCCAGATGATTCCAGAGTTTGTCAAGTTGGCGATTAACATTAGCTCTCCCCGGAGTCTAAGAAAGGAGTTGTTTATTGTGTTCACCGCAGCCTTCCTCTACTCATGTTAAACATCGTCCTTCTCATATCCTGAATTCTAGGCTCCGCCTCCCCCTCTAGAGCCATCTTTTCTGCAACAATATTCCACTTTTTGCATTGTTTCCCATGTTTAGGTATCTGGTAGGGCTTCTTAAAAACTTGGATTGTCTTGTGCATTTATTTTGCCAGATGGAATTTAGGATCAGCTTTTAAAATTCCATAACAATTGGTTTTAATTGTTTGATAGATTAGCAGTAGAGAACCAGATATTGTGACAAATTTGAATCCATAAGCAGAACTGACATCACCCCTCTATCTGTTCACTCCTCCTGAGCAAGTAATAACTTTCCTTGGAGAAACTGTACACATATTCATTTGCTACCATTAGGTATTTAAAAGTACTTTCCATTGTTAGTCTGATTGTTGCGAATAGGCATCATTGATTAGTGTGAGAGTAAGGGAGAGCTATGATCCTAAAGGAAATGTGTCATGCTTGTATCCTGCTTACTTCTGATATTATCTTTGAGTTTTTCAATTGACTGCATTGGATTTTCTAGGAAGACCATCAGATCCATATTATTTTTCTGCATGTTTTAGAAGAACTAGATTCTCAACCAATTTTACTCTTTTAAACTTCCATTTTTAGAGTCTAATTTTATCTTTATTAATTACATTCTTAAACTTTCCTTCGATGTTCTCCGTTCTCGTTTCTGAGTTCTGGAGTTAAGTGACTTACTAATTTGTTTGCAATTTTTTAATCACATTTATTTGTTTTTGTGTATGGATTAGGTACGTGGGGCAGTACAGGACTTGGTGTCACCTGTGGAAGTTAGAGAACAACTTTTGGGACTCAATTCTCTCCTTCTCTGGAGTTAAACTCAGGCCAGCCGAGCTCAGACTAGGACTGAGAAGTGCTAGATTTACTCTAAGCAGAGCCATCTTGTCAACCCCACCAAGTTATTTCCTGAACATCTGAGGTTTCGACTGGATTCTGCTCTGACTGTATGCCGTGGAGTTTATTACACAGCGTTCTCATTTCTGTTCACCTCTGAGTCTGTCTTCAACCATTCACAGCTTCCCTTTTTAACATTTCCAGCATAAATAGTATCACGCTAGAATTTTCTTCCTGAAATGGATTCTTTTCACTCACCGGTGAATCGGGTGACACTTGCTTCGATTGTTGAATATCTAGTTCATTCATTTTAGCTGCCGTACAACGGGTCATTGCAGAAATATGTTCAATGCCTCTATCCCTCCCGTTGATAGATATTGAAATTGTAAATTCTCTTGCTATCAGCAGCCGTACTGCAGAGAATACAGTGCGCACGTGTTTCTTTCTGGCCATGATACTTCAATAAAAATTAGAGAGAGCCTACTGTGCTGGCAGCATGGGAACACAGTGGCTCTAAAGTACCGATGGCTCAGCGGCATTGTGCTTTTAAGAGACATTTATGAATGATGTGCTGGGTGGCAATTTATTTCAATGGTCTGGCGCTTTCCAACTGCAGCTGCAATTTGAATTGTCTGGGGATGTGTTTTTAAAAAATACTGCTCTCCGGCTCTGCCTCACAACAGCTAAATCAGGATCTCTGGAGCTGGGGTTCAGACTCTGTATCTTTACAAATCTCTTCAATGCTTCAAACGCGTGGTTTTCTTTGGAAACTACGGGTCCCAAAACGGAGTCATTTTGACCACCTCTGTTCTGTCCAGATTTGCAGAGGGATTTTGGACTGGGCATGGTGGTGGACCAGTTTGGATCCACTACATTATTTTCAATAATAGAAATAAAATTTAGACAAAAATTGTTTTGTTTTGTTTTGTTTTTAAACTAGGCTGGAGAGATGGCTTAGCAGTCAAGAGCACACGCTGCAGAGGTCTGGCCCCGATACCCACATCTCAGATCTTTTAAGGGGCAGAATCCGTTTCTCATTTATCAAACCAATCTTCCTTCAGAAAAGCCGGCTGCTCCTAGGACAGAAAAGGAAAAAAAAAACTACTTTATTGCTTAAAGGCACAAGGGATGCAGGACACTTATCAAAACTCTGCTGGATAAAGTGTCTTAATATGTTCATTTAAAAGAATAGGTGGACTTTAAACAAATATTAGGCCACATTAACTTGCCAAGAGGGCCAAAAGGACTCATGACCCTCTTGGATTGATGATGTTATCTTTGCTGCTTCAATTAACATGCCGAGTGTGGGAGAGCACACAATGGAATTGCAGCCACCCTTAGCATGAAGGCTGCCGCCGATCCAGGAGCAGCCTGCGGTAGACAGGATCGCAGGCGAGCTGCCTTGGAGTAATGGCTTTATACCCTGTTTTTCTTCTTCAGTAGCAGCGGTGTAGACTACAGGTAGATGCCTATCACTGCTGTTATGGGGCACAGGGGAGGTCTGCCACCTCTCCATGGGCTTGAGCACCCCTGTCCCTTCCTGTCACCCTCCTGTTTACTTACTGGGGTTACAGTCATTTAAACAGCACCCCCCCCAGACCCCCACTGCTACCTCTCACCCATGTCTGGCTCTCTGGCCATCTGAAATTCGTCTGCCCCTTCTAACTGAAGCCCCATGGGGGAGGGTGACGGGCTTGGTCGAGGCGGACCTGCACGCTTGCATTTCCATCGCTGCTCCTCTTTAGTCGGGTTGGTAGGATGATGAAACTCTCCCAAGATATCAAATACTAGTCCCTGGAACCTGAATGTGGTGTCTTCATATGACTTTAAAAGAATAAAGAAAAGGAGTATGACAGGATCGCAGCGAAGTTACTCAAATTTCTCTGATGGCCGGGGAGATTTATGTGATCACATAAAATCATGTTTGCTTATGTTAAAGGAGAATTGTGAAACTGTGTCCAGGAACAAAGGAGACAAACAGGGGCCTGGAAGGGTGAGAAAAGAGAACCTGGGCTGGAGCAGGGGAAATGTTCAACATACAACAGAGACTACTATGAAAAGATATATAAATGAGTCAGGGGCTGGGAGAAAGGGCTGGGCTGTTCAACGCTTGCTGAGCGAACCTGAAGACCCGAGCTCAGATCTCAGCACTCGTGGAAAAAGCTGTTGCTGCTGAGACAGGTGGATTCCTGGAGCTCTCAGGCCTGGCGCTCTAGACGGAGAGATGAGCTCCAGGTTCTCACCTGCCTCAGAGAATAAGGTGCAGAGAGATAGAGGAAGATAGCTGATGTTGACTTCTGGCCTCTAGCACATAGATAAGCAGATCTTCAAGGAGAACTCTAAGTGTCATGGTTATTGCCGTAAGAAGGAGGCATCGGAGAGTGCTAGCCATCTGAGGGAGGCAGCATGACCATGAGGTCATGCTTGGGGTGCTTCAGGTCAAAACACAGTACCCAAAGGGTGGAGCTTCCTGACCTACCTTTGCTCCCCATCCCCCCTCGTCCTCCCTCCACAGTGAGTCATAGACACTGAGATTTCTCTCACCCAAGATGGGTCATAGAAACCAGAACAGTTTTTCCCCAAAGTCAGTCCAGCTAGAATGAGTTTTCTTTCCTTTTTTCTTTAACTTTGAATTGGTTCTCTGTGAGTTTCATATCTTGCCTCTCACCCCACTCATCTCCCCGTGCCCTTGTACCCGACTCCCTCCCTTCGCAAACCACCCGCAATGGAGAAGGGTCTTTTCTAACCCCTTTCTTTCTCAGTGCTTTTCTGTCTGGCCATAAAGAGATTCTAGTCTGTAGTGGTAAATCATTGTGCTGGTTGAGTGCTGGAGAGATGGCTCAGCGGTTAAGAGCACTGACTGCTCTTCCTAAGGTCCTGAGTTCAAATCCCAGCAACCACATGGTAGCTCACAACCATCCGTAGTGAGATCTGACTCCTTCTTCTGGAGTGTCTGAAGACAGCTATAGTGTACTTACTTACAAAATAAATTAATATTTTAAAAAAAGAAAAGAAAAAGAAAAAAAAAAGAAAGCTATTTGCAAGCTGGGCGGTGGTGGTACACACCTTTAATCCTAGCATTTGGGAGGCAGAGGCAGGCGGATTTCTGAGTTTGAGGCCAGCCTTGTCTACAGAGTGAGTTCCAGGACAGCCAGGGCTACACAGAGAAGCCCTGTCTTGAAAAAACAAAAAAACAAAACAAAACAAAAAAGACTGTCCATATTCATTGTGCTGGTTGATTTTTTGTCAACTTGAAGCAAGCCTAGACATATCTGGGAAGAGAGAATCTTAAATGAGAAAAAGCCTCCATAAGACTGGCCTAGTGGTGAGTCTTGATTAATGATTGATGTGGGAGGGCCCGTACCACTGTGGGCAATGCCGTCCCTGGGCGGGTGATTCTGATGTGTATAAGAACGCAGGCTGAGGAAGCGATAAGCAGGATTCCTCTATGGGCTCTGCTTCAGTTTCCACCTCCGGGGTCCTGCCTTGAGTTCCTGTCCCAGCTTCCTTCCATGATGTATCAGGATGTGGGACTGTATGCTGAAATAAACCCTGTCCTCTCAAAGTTGCTTTTGGTCGTGGTGTTTTATCACAACAATCGAAACCCTAACTCAGAGAGTTCTAAACTCTCATTCCAGAGGGGTTGTGCCTCATTGAGGAGGAAGAAGCCCTGTCAGAGAGAAGGCAGAGAAAAGAATCAGAATAGACAGGACCTTCTGGGTTGCCCTTTCAAATTTTTACCATTACAGCACACCCTTCTTGTCCCATAATGTTTCTATACAGTGGCCCCTCTTTTTTTTTCTAACCTAGACATGTCCTGTTCACTGAACCATGTCTTAAATTCTCCATCCTGAAAGCTTTTGTACCATCTAAAACGACTATTAAATAATCTTTAAAGTTTTTTTTTAGGTCTCTTCTGTGTGTATGCTTATGTGTGATATAAGTATGTATCTATGTGTTTATATGTATGTGGTTGTGTGTGTGTGTGCATGTCTAGAGGCCTGAGGTCGACTTTGTGATGTTGTGGGTCTTACTTGACCACTCTCCACTTGCTAGCAAGCCAACCTGACCCAGGGTTCTCTTGGTCCTGCCTCCTGAGTGCTGGCATTGCAGGCTGGCCAACAGCTCCTGTGGATTTTGCATTGGTTCTAGGGCTCCTGGATCCCTTAACTGACAAGCATGGTATTGGCTGAGCCCTCCTCCCGCCCACTTTTCTCTTGTAAACCTGTTTTGTGATGGGAGCGTGGGCTGTGAACCTGGCGAGGGCAAGGAAGTACTGAGAGGGATGTGGCCGGAAGGGCAGGCACCTCCGGTGGCTAAAGGAAAAGCCATGCATGTTCTCCCAGCACCACCAGGGAGGACTTGTCTCTGCTGACGCCGTGATTTCAGCCCAGAGGCATGGGTTTGGACATCTGGCCTGCAGAATTGTCAAAGAATGAATCTCCATGTATGTATGAAGCCTCCAAGCCTGTGGCAATTTGCCATAGCAGCCTTAAGAAAATGAATACGTTTGTCATATGACTGAGAAATAATGGCTTATGTTATTAATTCGTTCGACGAACATTTACTATAAAGCAACTCCACTGGAACCAGAGAGGGAAGGAACACACTCATTGTCCCTCCCCTCAAGCTTATGTAATATTTTAAATATGTGTATTTTTCCCAAGGAAATTTTAGACTCTGAACCACATTGGGTGGAGAGGCATGGACTACAAAAATGTAGAATCCTAGCAAATGTTAATACTGAAGTTTCTTCCTGGACCACGTGATTCCTCTGCATAAAAATTCAAGGTAGCATTGGGGAAGGCGAGACGGAATGGCACGAAGCCAAAGCTCCTCCTTTGCTCTCTCGGAAGTACAGGCAGAGATAGTGGTCTGAATACTGAATCTTATGGGCTAGGTTTTAAAGACAAGTGTTGCGGGGTGCTTGGTATTTACCAGTTTCTACTCAATCTACTGGGAGACTATGGGAGCAAAATGGACCCCAAATTCCACCTCTCTCCGGAGCATACATTCTAGCAAAGGAGGCAGAAAGAAGCCAAATCGGTTCATGGCAGTTCAGGCGGCATTGATGGGGAGTTTAAAGGGATGAGGCTGGTGGTCAACTTTGGGCATGTGATTGATGGAATGGTCAGAGATGGTCTGCTCAGATGAGCAGAGATCAGAAGGAGGAAAAGGAACTTTCAAAATCTACAGGGCAAGAGAGTTTCAGGCAGAAGCAAAGGGGATATAAAAACCTGGTGGGACAAAAGTGGCTGTCTGGAGATCAGCAAATGGCAAACTGGCTTCACTTAGCTGGTGAGGCATTAGCAGCCACCAGAGGAGGCTGCTCCAGGAGCAGGAGTGCGCTAGTGGGTGTATACATCGGTCACACCCCTCAGAGCAAGGAGAGGATGCTATCCTAAGTCTCAGGGAATTGTTCTTGGGGAAAGAAGAGACACACAGATACACACGAGCTCATGCACATACATGCACGCACAGCAATAAAACAGGCAAACACAGTTCAGAAATCATTGCAGGACTTAATACAAGAGGCAGGCTAGGGTTAGGTGGTTGGATATGCTGGATTTTTTTTTCTTTTGGATTTTAATTTTTGTAACAGAACCTCTGACCTCTTTCCAAGTTGCCTGTTAAACATTCATACGCCGATAATACGACGCTGCTCACATTTTGGTGTGTGAGAGCCATGGGTTGGACACTACTTAGCCATGGGTTGGCTAAGACAGCCAGTCCCAGAGATCCGGAGAAGAGCGTGAAAAATGTTGTTCCCTGGAGGGTCTGCGCCAGTAGAAATGAGATTTCCAAAGCCCTGGCCTCTGAAATGCTGTTAGGTTGCTTGCGCCCAGCAATTTGAAGGTAATAAAACTCTGATTCAATTGTACAAATGGAGACAACTGTGAGGCAGTGAAGAGAGGTAATAGACCACGCTGGGAACAGAACAGGCCTGAGCTTGAGTTTGCCCCTCCCCCCTACGCTGCGGCCTTGAGAGAACCGCTCTTCCCACCTTAGTGGTGGAGTGGGGTGAAGTGTTGCCCCAAATTCATGTCTACCCAGAATCCCAGGCTGTGACCTATTGGAAAGAGGGCTTTCTGGATGCACTTAGTTAAGATGAGGCCACGCTGGATTAAGGTAAGCCCTGTATCTGTCTAATGGCTTGTGTCTTAGGAGAAAGGAAGAGATTTAGATACGGAGACACAGGCAAAGAGGAAGAATTAAAGGGATAACATCAGGAGCCATGCATACTAGCCAGCTCTCTGTTGCTATGACAAAATGCTCGAGGAAATCAACCTAATAAGAAGAAAAGTTTACGCTGGCCTCCAGTCTTGGAGTTTTCCCTCCGTGGTAAGTTAGCCCAGTGCAGTATGGTGTGAGCACACAGAGGAAACTGCTCACCTCATGGCATTTGGGAAATGAAAACAAGAGCAAACAAACAAAAGAAGAAAAAGGAAGAGGTTCAACCCCAAATGTCCCTTTCAATGGCAATCCGGTGACCTACCTTTTTTCCACTGAGTCCCTCTCTCTAACTGTTTGGGTGTCTCCCAACAGCACCGCAGCCCGGAGACCCGACCTTCATTCAGTACACGAGCTTGGGGGTGATGAAAAGAAGCTAGGGCACGGCATGGAGGGGTCTCTCTCACACCTTCAGTGTGGTCCTGTTGACCTTCTTCTTGGGTTCCTGGCTTCCAGGACTCTGGGACTCTGGGAGAACACCTGCAGGTTACTCTGTTGCCCAGTTTGCTTTCTACTGGTGTGATAAAACCCCGTGATGTCTAAAAGCCACATGGGGTGGAAAGAGTTAATTCAGCTTCCATATCCTAGTCACAGTGTACGGTGAAGGGACATCAGGGCAGTAACTCAAGGCTGGAGTAAAGAGCTGAATAAGACCATGGAGGAATGATACGTGTTTGCTCTCCACAGCTCAGTCAGTTCGATTCTTTTATACAACCCAGGACCACCCGCCCAGAGGTGGCACCACCCACAGAGGGCCGGGCCCTCCTACATCAATCATAAATTAAAGAAATACCCCTTCAGACTTTCCTCCAGGACTATCCGATAGGTGCATGTCCTCAGTCGAGGTTCCCTCCTTCCAGATGAATATAGGTCGTATCAAGGTGGCAAAAACTAACCGTCACACACATATGCAATCTGCTGTGCCACTCCTGAGAAACCAACACAGAATCTTCCTCTCTGTGCTGTAGAAACTGAGCATGTGCCTGCCTGGTACCCAGCTTGGTGGCTTAGTCACCTGTAAGGGAGTCAGAGCTCCAAGCAACATTATTTCTTAGTTCACTGAGCCATGGTGGTACAAACTGGGAGACACTGGAAGAGGAGGTAACACATTCAGCACTTAAGCGAGCTCATGGTCGCCCAACAGACACAAATACAATTTTGCCTCTTCCAGAGGTCCCAGGGTCCATTCCCAGCACCCACATGGCAGCTCACAACGGTCTCTAACTCCAGTTCCAGGGGATCCGGTGCCTTCCTCTGTTCTCAGTGGGTCCTGCATGCATGTGGTACACAAACAGACATGCAAACAAAATACCCTTACACATAAAATAATAAAAATAACTTAAACAGGGAAGGAAGGAAGGAAGGAAGGAAGGAAAAAAGGAAGGAAGGAAGGAAGAAAAGAAGAAAGAAAAGAAAAGAAAAGAAAAGAAAAGAAAAGAAAAGAAAAGAAAAGAAAAGAAAAGAAAAGATATCTTGGTGGTGCAAGCACTCTGGATCCAGAGGCAGGTGGATTTCTGAGTTTGAAGCTAGCCCGGTCTCAGTGAGTTTTAAGACAGTCAGGGCTACACAGAGACCCTGTCTTAAAAAACTAAATAATAATAATAATAATAATAATAATAATAATAATAACTATTATTATCTATTATATAATAATAATTTTATGTTAATATAATATGGGCTCAGGCAGTGATTAGTACTGGGAGAAATAAAACTGTAAATAATAGATGGGGATGGACCACAGGAACTATAAGCTGTGGTGTGTGTGTGTGTGTGTGTGTGTGTGTGTGTGTGTGTGAACATACACATGTGAAGGCCAGAGGTCGTCCCTCAAGTACAGTGCACCTTGTTTTTAGAGACACACTGTATTGCTGGCCTCCGGCTTGTCAGTTTGGCTAGGCTGGGTCCTAGAGAGCCACCTGACTCCACCTTCCCAATGCCGGGATTACAAGTACATGTTAGCACATCTGGATTTTATAGGTAAGTTCTGGGCATTGGCCTCCGATCCTTATGCTTGTGCGGTAAGCATTTTACTGATGAACTACCTCAGTACCCCCATACGCCATTTTTAAGTAAGATGGTTAGGAGAAACGTGGCTCTCTGGAAAGGGATAAGGACCTTAAGTGGATGGCCTCTACAGATGTTAGCCTTATTAGTGTTGTGGTTTTGGTTGTTACTATGATACAGGTGTGTTTAGTACACAATATGTTCCAGTCCATCCTTTGTGCACAAAGAAGTCTCTGGTCTTCCCCAAGACTCCTGAGATAAGTGACTCATGGGGTCTCCACCACCATGAAAGATGGCGAGTTAGTTGTAGTAAGAACGGCTTTTGTGAGCTTGGCCGAGCAACCCGGTGTCTCTTGCTGTAGGATCGCAGTTCACATCTCCACGTCCCATTTCCCACTCCATGTCTGTTCCTCCTGAGGCCATCCACAGAAGCCAGGTAGAGACCAGCACCACATCCCCTAGCCCCAGCACTGGGTGTTTAATAACCCGTTTCCTTTTTATAAATCATCCAGCTCTGGGCGTTTTGTTACAGCAACAGAAAACTAAGATGGTGGTGACATCTCATACATTGAGATGAGCAGCAGTGCAGTTTGCCTGGAGCTGAAAGGTATCCTTGGATTACAGACTCTGGGATATCAGACTCTTAGGCTGATGTAAAGGAGCAGTGAGCTGAGCTAGTAAACAGTGTGGTTAGATGCTCAGTTGGATTTTGTTCTTGTTGTTAATATCTTATATATGGGGGTTGGAGAGAGAGCTCAACAGTTAAACGTGTCTGAAGGTTTGTACTGGCTGGTTTTGTGTGCCAACTTGACACAGGCTGGAGTTATCACAGAGAAAGGAGCCTCCCTTGAGGAAATGCCTCCATGAGATCCAGCTGTAAAGCATTTTCTCAGTTAGTGATCAAGGGGGGAGGGCCCACTGTGGATGGTGCCATCCCTGGGCTGGTGGTCCTGGGTTCTATAAGAGAGCAGGCTGAGCAAGGCAGGGGAAGCAAGCCAGTAAGGAACATCCCTCCGTGGCCTCTGCATCAGCTCCTGCTTCCTGACCTGCTTGAGTTCTAGTTCTGACTTCCTTTGGTGATCAATAGCAATGTGGAAGTGTAAGCGGAATAAACCCTTTCCTCCCCAATTTGCTTCTTGGTCATAATGTTTGGTCAGGCATAGAAACCTTGACTAAGACAGGGTTGCAGAGGGTCTGAGTTCAATTCCTACTCAGCTTATAACTTCAGTTTCAGGGGGATCTGATACCACTGTCTGCACTCATATGCATAGACACACACACATTTATACAATTTAAAATAATAACAGTGATGATTAATCACAGAAATTAAGATCATTATTATAATGTTACCATTTAATATGTATTACATAAAATGGATAATTATTATCAATCTTTGAAAGATAGACTCTAAGGCTCTGGAAAATGTTTCCCAATTTCCTGTTAGTCACCTGACCACTGAGTGAGAGCCACTGCTCATAGGTGTGATTGTGAGCAGTGCTAAACAAGGATGGTCTGGAGCCCCCCTTTGCAACACACCATCTTGATACTACTGCTCTTCAAGTCACTATGAGGAGCTAATGAGATGGTCCATGTGGTAACCTTACCCCACCCTGCCCCAGGCTCACAAGGGAAGCCCAACAGATACGCCTTGATTCTGAAATCATGGAAACATCCTAAGGAATGTGAAGGAACTTGGGGAGTTTATCCTTGACCCCTGGCCAACAGATGTTGCCGCAGGCTCCTTTAGGAAATAGCTTCTCTGAGAGATTTGGAGATGGAAAGCCATTACTGCCAAGAACGTTTGGCAATCCCTGTTCTGCTCAGCAGTCCGTCCTCCATCTTGGAGTGGATCACCAGATGGCTGACTCTGGGGAAGCAGGCAAGCTTTCCTGAGCTCTGGGTTACTCATTTGCAAATAGAGAGGGCGCAGGCTCCACCTCTGTCCTTTGGGAGCCTGGATGAAGAACAAATATTTATTAAGTAGCATATTGTGCTCCGTGTTAATTATACTAGTTGGGCACGTGGGTTGAACCAACTCACATACCCTTACCCGCGAGCGCAATACAGTCTGGTGAGGAGACTGGATTTAGATGAGTAAATTACAAACCAGAGTTAGCACAGCAAGAGACGATGACAAGAACCCAGCCAGCTCTTTCTATTCGATGCAAGAGAAGCCTCTCTAAGGACTGAAAAGATCCAGACAAGCCAACATTTGCTACTTTAATTATTAAATATGCAGATTATTGAACCATTGGTGTCTACGACAATTATTTTTCTCTGTAAAAATGGAGCAAGATGTATCGTGAGTTCAGACTTATTCCCAGAGAGACTCTTTTCTGATCGTTCCTTGTGTGTCAACTTTAACTTTTACTTATTATAGTTCTTTTGGCAAACGAACTAGTTGCAGGTCCACAGTATGGAAGTATTTAATTCGTGAAGGAGAAAAGCAAACAACAAAGTACCCCATTACCATGGGCACCTATTGTGGGCCTCTGCTATCACAAGGGAGCAATACCATGATTAGAATCTTTGCCCATTTGTTTRGTTTGAGTCAGGGTCTGACTGCGTAGCCCTGGGTGGCCCAGAATTCACACTATGGACCAGGTTGTCTTTGCTTCCTGGGTACTGGGGTTAAAGGCATGCACCATCATGACCAGCATGGTTTGACTCTCAATTGCCTCTTACAGGCCCGTTTGGGTGCTCCAACTGATGGTGCTATTTTGGGAGAGCCTGAAAATCTGGGGAAGGGACCTAGAAAGAAGTAGTAGGTCTCTGGGAGCTGGTCCTTAGGGGTGTCTTATTGTTGGCTACATTCTGTTGCTCTCTGCTTCATGTCAGCTGTGATGTAAATAGTTCTTCTCTGTCACATGCTCCTCCCTCCGTGACACTCCACTCAAGTGCGTGAGGCTAAGAAGTCATGAGCTGAACTCTTTTTTTTTTTTTTTTTTTTTTTTTTTTTTTTTTTTTTT
>BDUI01000038.1:882294-925479 GCA_002335545.1 Apodemus speciosus | reverse complement strand
AGGGTTTCTCTGTGTAGCCCTGGCTGTCCTGGAACTCACTCTGTAGACCAGGCTGGCCTCCAACTCAGAAATCTGCCTGCCTCTGCCTCCCAAGAGCTGGGATTAACAGTGTGTGCCACCACCACCCGGCAAGCTAAACTCTTAAAAGCATGAACCAAAACAAAATTTCCCCTTCCTATTTTGTATCTGCCAGGCTTTGGATCAAAGTAATTCAAAATTACTTATATATAAAGTTGGCCCTGAGAACCAGGGTCACATCTATGACGAATGCTGACCATGGGGTCTTAAGCCTTTGGAGTTGATTTATGAGAGGAATTGGGGGTTTGGAGACGCAGATTTGGAAAACTCCAAAATGCTGTGAGTGGAGCTACATGGGCAGTTCTCGTGGGAGCTCAGACATCAATATGCCAGACGAAATGCAGACAGTAAAGACCTCTCACGAGGTTTCAGATGTGTTGGTCATTTGGACACGTTTATAGTCTACCGTAGTAGCATTTGACTGAAGTTTGCCCAAGTCCTAAACTGGTGAGTGAAGCTGAAATCAAAAGTCAAATGGACTCTGCTTTGGCAGAGGAACATTCAAGACAGTCTAACATTGAGTCTGTGGGATGCTTATCATTACCTGTGTCAGGTTTGCATTGAAAACTGGGAGTCAGAGCAGAATAGAAAGATGCCTCAAGGGAATGTTAAGTATTTGGCAATATCTCCTCCAGCACAGATTCCAAGGTGTAAAATGCCAAGCTCGTTTAAATTATTTTCCCTTGAATAAGAGAGTTATTCCCTGGTAACCAGCTCTAGAAGAGCCATTGTAAGGACTTGTTTCTCCAGATTCAACTGCCCAGACAAAGTCTGCTGCAACCATGGTCCATAATGCTCAACCTCGCAGTAGCACTTGGCATCACCCGCCTGATGGTTCTGGATTTGCAGACACACAGAGTGCAAAAGTTACGAAGTCATGGAGGCGACTACCAAGGTTCTGAAGGAGGCGCCCTTGAGGGGAGGCCGCGTGTGGCAGGGTTGAGTCACTGCAGGGAGCCTCTATGAGGACAGTGCAAGGAGCTGTGATGGTGAAACAATGGCGGTGGGGGGGGGGTGCTCAGGATGTCAAGAGTGCCAAGACATAAAATGTCTGCTGAGGAATCTATGAGCAACAAATAGAAGCAAGCGACAAGTCACAGGTGTAGTGGCTTGAGTGAGAAATGTCCCCCCCACCCCCGTAGGCTCTACCATTTGAAAATCTGGTCCCCAGTCAGTGGCCTTGCTGGAGAAAGTATCTCATTGGGGGTGAGCTTTGAGAGTGTAAAGACTGACATTGATTTCAGTTAGACTCTCTCTCTCTCTCTCTCTCTCTCTCTCTCTCTCTCTCTCTCTCTCTCTCTCTCTCTCTCTCTCTGTTTTGTATTTGCATTTGAAGATGGGAGTTCCCAGCTTCTGTTTCTGTCACCATGCCTGCTACTTGCTGCCAGGATGGACTCTTATCCCTCTGGAACCAAAGTAACGCTACCATTACCCTGCGAGACTCTAATATGTCCACATCTGACAACATTTGGGGATGTCAGTGCTCTGCACTGGACAGCGGTGTCTCTCCCTTATGCCTGTGTTTCCCCGATGAGATCTGACGATGGGCATCTTTTTATGCTGGTTTGCCATCTAAATATCTTCTTTGATGAGCTGTTTTGGTTGTGTGGACCATTTTTAATTGGATCCTTTGCATTCTTTCTACTTGAATTAGACATTCTCTTTGAAGGTTGCTTGACAAGCCTCTATCAGACATGTCTTTTTTGTTGTTGCTGTTGTTGTTTTTTTTAGTTTTTTGGTTTTTTGGAGACAGGGTCTCTGTGTAGCCCTGGCAGTTCTGGAACTCAACTTTGTAGACCAGGCTGGCCTCGAACTCAGAAATCCGCCTACCTCTGCCTCCCAAGTGCTGGGATTAAAGGCGTGCGCCACCACCGCCGGGCTCAGATGTGTCTTTTGCAAGTGTTTTCTTCTCGTTTGTGACTTGTGTTATCACTCCCCTGACGGTAACTCTTAAAGAAAAAAGTTTTAGTTTTAATGAAATCCCCTCTACCAATCCCTCCTTTCATGGAGCACATCTTTGATTTGTTTCTAAAAACGTACCAGCAGACCTGAGCTCATCTGCATTTTCTCTTTTTGAGGTCTCTGAGGGTTCCTATTACTGTCATGAAATGCCATGACCAAAGCAACCTGGGGAGGTAGGAGCTTATTTGGCTTATATATCCTGAATCACAGTCCGTTGAGAGACACCAAGGGAGGGCTCAAACCAGCCAGGAACCTGGAGTAGGAACTAATGCAGAGGCTGCAAAGGAGAGCTGCTTACTGGCCTGTTCCTCATGGCTGGCTCAGCCCGCTTTCTAATAGGATCCAGTGCCACCAGCCCAGGGGTATCCCTACCCACAATCCTCCAGCAGTCACTAATTAATAAAATGTCCTACAGGTTTGTCTGCTTACAGCCGGATCTCGTGTAGGCATTTTCTCTGTTTTTTTTTTTTTTTTTTTTTTTCCCCTCTCGGATATCCATAGCTTGTTTCAAGTTGACATAAAACTTGAGTTTATATTTTTTCATTTTTTGTGTTTAAATCAGTGTCCCGTTTTGAATTAATTTAGGAGAGAGGAGGGTCTGTGTCTAGACTCTGTTTACTTCTAATTCAAGGGCCATTTTGTAGAGTGTCCTCTCTCTGGTGAGTTGTCCTTCCTCCTTTGTCAAAGACTGGCTAATTATATTGAAGTGAGTCAGTTTCTGGGAGTCTTATTCTGTGCTCTTGATTTATTAATCTATTTATCTGTGGATTTACTTCATATTTTAGGAATGGAAATCATAGTTTATCATGAAAGGGATGTATTTCTAAGAACAGAAATACTCATGGTCCCTTGTGGTCCCTTGAGCTAAGATCAAAACTCCCAAGGATCTTTTCTATTTCCTGACTTGGGCACTGTCACGGCCCTAACTGCTACAGCTCTATAATAGGTCTCAAAACAAGGTACTGCCAATCACCGGACGCCATTCTTTTCAAACTTCAGTATTGTGTTAATGACTATTCTGGGTCCTTATCTCTCTGAGGAAATGTTTAGAATAATTTGTTAATGGCTAGGGAATGGCTTGCTGGGGCTTTGGTTGGAATCCCAGTGAGTACATGGTTTGAGTTGGGAAGAGGTGACATTGTGGTAAGACCGAGTGTTCCTGCCCATTAACACTATTTCTCCCCGTACTTTTACATCTTCACTCATTGGAATTTTCCAGAATCTCCTTGTAAGACCTTATACACATTTTGTTAGATTTGTACCCAGGTATATATTTTGTACGTGTGTGATGAAAACTACCTGGCATTGCATTCTGAAGTACAAACTACTCGGTCTTTGCTGGTATATAGGAGAACAGTTGATTCTTGTATATCAACCTTCTGTCCCTCAACCTACTATAATTACTTACTAGTTCCAGGAAGGGTCTTACTGTTTGTTTTCTAATCCCTTTGAATTTTCTACATAGACAATAAAGCCATCAATGATGAAAGACATGTTTATGTCTTCCTTTCCCATCCCTTCATTTTCTCTCCTAGTCTTGCTGTATCTATCTGCCAGGACTTTTAGTATAATGTTTTTAAAAGGAGCGATGAGAAGAAGCACCCTTGATCTTAGAGGAAAAACTTCTGGTTCCTCCCTCCCCCCCTCCCTCCCCCTCCCCTGTGGCTGTTTCAACCAAGTAAGGAAAGCACTCCATTTCTAATTCGTTGAGAGTTTTCACTGTAAGTACTATTGGATTTTGCCAAATGCTTACTTAAAAAGTATGTGTGAGAGAGACACGTGTGTAAGTGCCTGCAGAGGCTAGAAGGCATTGGATCCCACGGAGCTGGAGTTACAGGCAGGTGTGAGCTGCCCACTGTGGGTAAACAAGCTCTGCTCCAGTGGAGAAACGCTCTTCAGTGTGGAACCTTCTCTCCAGCCCTTGCGTTTCCTGACTATCAGTGTGATAGAATGCTATCATGATGATAACATGGAGTGTATCTTCTTTGACATGTTTGTGATGGGCTACAGTCATTCATTTCCTTTTGAACCAGCTTCGCAGAATCAGGATCTAAGTTCCTCTTGGTTGGGGCATGTCATTCTTTGAATATGATGTTAGATTGGACTTGTTAATATTTGCTTGAAGATTTTGAATCTGTATTCATGAGCACTATTGGTATATATTGGGGTAATGTCTCAGTCTTGTTTTGGTATTGAGGTGATGCTAATATTACAAAATGAGTTATGAAGTAGTCTGCTTCTCTACTGAAATCTATAGTGAAAAATGGCATAATTTGGGCTTGGCTCAATCTGTTTGGAAACGTGGTTAATTCAACATAGTAATAGGCCATGTTAAATATTTCTTATTTGATTTTGATAGACTGTATAATTTAAAGAATTATCCCATTTAATCTCTATTATAAAGTTTATTGGTACAGAATTACTTACATTATTGTGCTGCTGTTCTTTCAATACCTATGGGATCTGTAGTGATGTCCTTTTTCATTTCTGATATTAGCATATTATGCTCTCTCTCTCTCTCTCTCTCTCTCTCTCTGAGTTAAATTGGCTAGAGGCTGATACATTTTATAGATCTTTTTGGAGAACTAGCATTTGGAGTCATTTATTTTCTCTATTGATTTCTTGATTTCTGCTGTAATTTCTTACTTTTTTCTTTTATTCTGCTTACTTCAGATTTAATTTGTTATCTTTTTTTTTTTTTAGTTTCAGGAGATGGAAGAATAGGATATTGATTTTAGATATTTCTTCTCTTCTAGTATATCTATTAAGTGTTAGAAATTTCCACACTGGCACTGCTTTTACTACACACGATTTTTGGTAAAGTCCATTTCCATTTTCATCACATTAAAAATATCTTTACTTATTCTTACCTCTCTTCTTAGAACCCTGTGCTCTCCAGCAGCATCTTGCTCAATTGCCATATATAAATAATTTTGAAATTGTAAGTTAAGTAATAATTTTGGTTCCAGGTCTTCTTATGGATATCAGGATCTACAGATGCCAATGATTAAATATAACAGGTTGACTCAACTATGTGCTTTAAATCCTCTCTGGTGGGCTTATGGTACCTAAAATAGTGTAAACTCTATGTAAATTATTGTGTGGAATATCATTTAGAGAATAATGACGAGGGAAAAGTCTTTGCATTTTCAGTACAGATGCCATTTTCTCCAGTAGTTTCAATTGACAGTTGATTGAGTCTATGGACACAGAACCCATTGATATGGGTGATTGAGCAGACTGAAGTTCAGAAACCATTTCCTCAGCTGTGTCCAGTCTGTGACACTCTTTGTTAGTTTATGTCACAGTGGCTGTTCTCTCTAGTTGAGTGGTTCTTTTTTCCTCTTAGCATTTCCACCATTCTGCTCCTGTATCCAACTGGTTTTTAATTGTCCATCTTCCCATTCTTGATCTTAAGCTATTGATCATGTTTATTTTAAATTCCATTTCCAATAGCACCAATACCCTGGCCAGGCCTGGCTTTTGTTTTATTTCTTCAACCCATTTCTTTATTTCTTAATTTGCTGTGAACTTTTCCTGGTGAAGGCCAACACTGGGTTCTGAGAGAAGTCCTTTGACCTGTTGTGAATCTCTGTGTTGGGCCTCTCCTACTGTAGAGCTAAGATGAAGAGAATTGTTTACAGTGTCTCCGGACTCTTTTCCCTTGCCATTACATTGGTATATTATTTCATGGCGCTCACATGTCCAGCTGGAGGTCCTTTCCACTTATCATTGTTTGGATTTCACATAAGTGCTAGTAGAAGGACATCACACACTTTCTTCGGCATTTGATTTCTATAGATAACACCTGCAAGTGGATGTAGGCATGGGCTCCTCTCTATTTTCCAGGTGTATAATATTACACTTTGAGACTCTACCAGAGACTTTCCATTCTCTACTGGTAGAAGCATGAGGTGGACAAAGACTCCTGATGAGTATATGCAATGATTCTTTCCGACGGCATTTATCTAGGTTACAACAACTGAGTTCAGAGTATGTGTATCTTCATACTCTGAAGATAATGCCTGTTTTCATAATTTAAAAACACCACCACTCTACACACACACACACACACACACACACACACACACACACACACACAACCGAACAAATGAACAAACAAAACCAGTATCTATTTCCAGTAGGGGCACATGAAAGCGCTTTTCACATTGCGCCTTCATATTGCCAGATGTGTATTTTTAGACATCTCCTTTGATTAGTACTATCAGCATTTCAGCTAACTGGACTTCTGTATAGGTCCATCTATTCCTCCGCTCTGTCTTACACTCTGTGACTCTGCACAAACGACATGTTTCCTTCACTACTATGACCGTGAGACGAGACACCATCTCACAGTCCAGTCTCCTCTTAGCTTTTCTTTTCCCTCCAAGTTGCATCGATTTATTGATCAGTGTAACAAATTTCCGCCAAATCAACGTGGTTTCATGCATCCAGAGGAGAAGCATTTCTTCCTGCTGAAGTGGAAAACAGTGCAGATGGCTTCTGAAATACCTTGGTCACAGCAGTGCTATGGTGAAGCTTGTGGTTTAGAAGTTGGGGGCCCTCTCTCTTTAGTCTGCTGTAAGTCCACACTCACTGAGTAGAACTCGTTCCAAGCTCCGGGTTATTCTTCCTGTCCCAGCTGACATCTGGATTGAGCAACGCCAGGTGTATCACGCACAGCGGTGCTGCTGTACCTCCTGCTCCAATAAGTGTGAAGAGAGGAAGGAATCACATTGGGGTGCTTCTTGGCTTGCTGGAGGCTCTGGAAGAGCATGCTTGTGGTAAAGGCAACCTTCACAGACAGAACAAGCCCGGGACACATGCTGAGCAGTGTCTGGCCACTGGGTTTTAAAAAAATGTCTCTTGAATAACCACTCAGTAAATCCCACGAATAAGCTTATTGGAATGTTGACCAGAACCACATTGAATCTATAGACCACTTATTATTAGGTTTTAATAAATGCCATAGGTTTTCTATGAACATTCTTCTTATTAATTATATTTATTTTTAGCTTTTTTTCAAACACAATACTCTACCGTTTGATAGAATTACTGTTGAAAAATGTTTTTAACCTATGTTTTATAATTTTTTATCAATATGTAGAAAATTACTCACTTTATAATATTATTCTTTTATCCTTCAAGCTTACTATACTCTATCTGTAGAGCTCTTGGTGTTTTTCTGAGAACATTCATGCCACTTCCAGTTCATGTCTACTCTGCTTCTTTGATTTTATGACGGCTAGTGTTGTTCGCCAACCTGACTGGCTCTGCTGCCTCACCTAAGAGACAAGTCTCTGGGACCCTTCGAGGGCTTATTTAGATTAGGTTAGCCCAGGAGAGAGAAGCTTGCGTGGGTTAACTGAGATGGGAGACCCAGTTCCGAGGGCAGTATCACTTCCCAGGCTTGGGAAAGCAGAACAGAAAGAGGAAAGCTCTGGGCTCTCCATTCAACTTCCGCTTTCTGACAGCAGATGCCGCGTGACTAGCTACCTCAAGCTCCTGCCACGGAGACATCTGTGCCACAGAGGAATTTACCCTTGAAGCGAGCCCAAGAAAACCCTCCCCTTTAGGTTGCATTTGTCAAGATTCATTATTATTATTATTATTATTATTATTATTATTATTATTATTATTTAATTTTATTAGATATTTGCTTTATTAACATTTCAAATGGTATCCCCTTTCCTAAGATTCTTTTATCACGAGGAACAGCAAGGCATGCAGCTCCCAACCTTCGATTTTGGGTTTCCCATTTTCTTGCATGGGTGATGCTTGCTCTGTGGTACTGAACACAAGCAAGGATTCTTAAAAGCGTTCGAACCTTTAAATATGGTATTTCTTGTGCACTGTTGGGAGATAGCTCACCTTAGGTTAAGAAATGTCTTCGTATCCCGAAAAGTTTACCAAAAAAATTTTTTTTACTCATAAGTGGATGTTTTGAGGGAGTTGTTTTTACTCGTTAATGTATTACACATATGAGAACATGTCAGTGGAAAAAGACCCGCCAAGCAGAAGCTGAGAATGCAAAACAGAGGGCTTAAGCTCTTAAGTGTTTTAGAAGGTGGGGGTGCTGGGGTGGAGGGGTAGAGGTGCAGGGGTGGTGGTGGGGTTAGGGAGTCAGGGGTAGGGAGTGGGGGATTATATACTTCTCTGGAGATATAAATAATACTAGTCCATTTGTCCTGATTCCTGCTCCTGGTGGAACAAATTAGCACACATTCTGTGCCTTAAAATGTCATAACTGGATTCTCTTGTGCTGCCAGTGGTCTTCTACTGTTCTACAGTCGCCTTAGCTAAAGTCAAGGCGTGAAGGAGAACTCGCTTCCTGGAGCAAGTGTGTTTCCAACTCTTCTGGGTTTTAGGAACTGCTACACTCCTTGGCTCTTGGCCCCTCGCTCTCCTTTTAAAGCCAGAAGCCCAGTGTCTTTAGATCTTTCTCCATTTCTGTTGAAACGTGGCCTTTCTTCTCCATAAGGACATTTTGTCAACAGTTGGGCTACCCTGAAGAACCCAGGATTTATATCTCAAAATCCTTAATCCAGTCCCATCTGCCCAGTCTTTTTTTTTTTTTTAAGATTTATTTATTTATTGCATGTAAGTTCACTGTAGCTGTCTTCAGACACCAGAAGAGAGCTTTACAGATGGTTGTGAGCCACCATGTGGTTGCTGGGATTTGAACTCATGACCTTCAGAAGAGCAGTCAGTGCTCTTGCCTGCTGAGCCAACTCTCCAGGCCCCTGCCCAGTCTTTTTGTGGCATTAGATCACGGTGATGGGCTCCAGGAATGAAAATGTGGACTTGTTTAGGCTTTGTTATGTACCCTAGTGGTCACCACGTGCATCGAGTTGAACCCTATGTGTTGATTTTAAATTAAAAAAAAAAAAAAAAAAAAAAAAGGTTTGCTGTTGGTAAGCCCATGTGACTTCATCCAAAACGTCACATAGTTAAGCCGTGAGTGCACATCTATAATCCCAGCATTGAGAAGGGCTGGTGAGAAAAGGGACACTCAGGAGCGGAGGCCCACACCTATAATCCAGCATTGAGAAAGTTGGTTCGGGATGACTGTGAGTTGGAGGACTGCCCCAGCTACACAGTGAGTCCTTGTTCAGAAGGCATAGGAACTGGGTGGTTTTGCCATCAGCTGCCAGCCCTGGGCTCAACCTGTTGTTTTAGGAACAGTGTATCCGGCGATTTCTAGCCAACTGCATGCATTAGTGGAACGATCCACGTCGTTGTCCAGAAAGCATCAGTGGGTTTCTCTCACCAAAGCCACTTACCTCATAGTAGTTTCAGCACAAGGACTGCAGAAAGAGACCCTCCTTACAGAAGGAGGAAATCCCTCTGTGCAGCAACAAGACCTTCTGACAAGGCGAACACTACCACACTCTGTTGCAGAGAGGACAATCACATCCCACATTGGAGCTTGAGACCAAAGAGGAGAGATGGCTTTACATTTTTTGTATCTTCTTCACTGTAGACTTTAGAGGTACTACTTTTGATTTTTTTTTGCAATACTTTCCTTTACCTACAAATCATCACATGTGATCTAATACACAGAGACTCTAAGATTCTAAGACTCTAGAGTCTATATTTAACATTACATTCAGGTATTTATCCCAATCAGTGGATATGGGGGCCACACTTAACCTTCTTGTTACTAAGATTTCATTCTCCTCAGTCTCATTTCCAACCTGGTCTGTGAGTTAAATTTGTATATATTTTCTCTAAAGATAATTTTGGAGGGTCATTCCCAGGCAGAATTCAGACTTTATCTGGAGGAAGACACAAGGCTGTTTAGGATCAGCTGAGATAGGCCACCCTCCTCCCCCGACTTCTGCAGGGCCCCTCATCCGAGACATTCTCTTTGCTGCCAACTGCCTTCTCCAAGTGAGAAAGAATAAACTAATTTTATACCTATTCAGTCCAATAAAGCTCATTGTCCTACCTCCACCTCCAGTGATAAGAGGCAGGAACAGTTCATTTTCCATTGCTAAGCAACAGCAAAAACAGTGCACCCGCATCTGTGCCCCGCTGATAGGGATCGCTGTCTAAAGTTCGTGTTTGCATTCTGAAGTCAACAGTAATTGTAGTTCCCTATTAGTCTTCATTAGGATAGTTTATGGCTGGCCTAACTCCAGTCTCCACTCAGTGGTTTGAATGTACTGTCTTCCTAGGGAAAAGAAATATTTGGCAGAAAAAAAAAAACCTTGTGCGGATTTCCTCCCCTCATTTCCCTTCAGTGGGCCAGGAAAGTGCGGTCCACACCCACCCGTAGTTCCCCAGCCCGGGACAACAAGGTCACTGTTGAAGGCATTGGAGGAGACGGGTGGAAAAGAAGGCTGTGTGCTCCTGGGCTGGCTTCTGTCTACTCTACGGAAAAAGGTCAGTGGTACACAGGTCCGCTTGGTAAAAGAGTTCTTGCATTTTGGGGCCAAAAGCACGACCCTTCTTTCCAGAGCAAAGGTATGTAGGGCCTTTTTCCATAGACCTGAGYCTCCTGGCTGGCTGGCTCAGGAATGGGTGAAACACTGGCCTTACTGTAGTGGTTCAGTCTCAGCCGGCTTGAAAGAGCAGCTCTGGGCCACCAGCACCCAGGTGTTGACTCACCCCGAGGCTGAGAGCCTGCCAGGCCAGTCCGGAGCCGCCCAGGCCCTTACGTAACTCTGCCCTTTTAGCCCCAGCTCAGAGTTCCAAGGCTGATCGGGGAAAACAAATACAGAAAACAGCTTCGAGCTATTAATGAGGATGTTACCCTCCTTTTTAGACCCCATCCTCAAACATCGGTTTACCCCCAGCACTTTCCAGAGACAGTGTGGCTCCTAACACCCTCCTCTACCCCATTCCCCAGCGCTGCTGAGGATTTCTTAGGGCCATCCTGGAAAATAAGCCTGTTTGCGCCCCCTAGTGTACACGCGAATCAAAGCATGGCAAATCGAGTACCGAGAGCTTGTCTCCTCCAACAGATTGGAGCAGCCCTGTGTCTTGAGGTCTAGGGCAGGGACCAGAACCCACACATAAGTCTTGTCCTCCAACCCTCCCTCACCCAGGCGTGCTCTTCCTGAGTCCTTCCCTATAGTCGCTTTCGCTTGTAATCTAAATCAAGTCGTCGAAACACCCCAAGCTGGGAAGGCAAGGAGAGTCTTTGCTAGTGATGGACAGTGCAGAGACCTCGTGGCTGTAAACAGACACTGTTTTGCTACAGTTGTTAAGTTGTGCCATTGGCTCTCTTGGGTACCAGACACCCTGGGGTGATGATTCCCTAACAGAAAAATCTGGAATAAGAAACTCTGAGTCGAACAGCAGTTTCTTGGATCCTGATTATCCTGCATTTCTGCCTCATCCTGTCTTCTTCTGTCACCAAAAGGAGATGGAAGAGAGCCCAGAAAACCACGGAGGAATCTGTTGTCAGTATCTAAGTCAGGGACACTGAGGCCTCAGGAGGATACCAGGAGCCATGTGGACACTAAGAAAAACTGAAAACCACCTTCTCCCGGTAAACAGGAAGGCTGCCGACCAGAAAGCCTGGATCTTCAACCAAAAACTTACGTCGACAGCTCTTCCCAGGTTGGCTCACTTGATGGAAGTCGAGCGTGGGCTGGCTTTTATATCCTGCACCAAACTCAGTGAAGGACGAAGCCTAAAGTGTAGAGTTGAGAGTGTTCCTGAAGGTTCGGTGTGAAAAGAAGTATCATGACTGATTAGCAATGTCTGCTGTGAGCATAGACTGTATGAATGCGGATATGCATGGCGACTAGGTAAGGAAGAGCGAGCAAGCGTCCTTTGTATACACCAGTGGTGTAATTGGTGGGATTAAATTGATTCCTAAATCGTTATTCCCACCATTCCTTACCCTGCAGCCCCTCATGACTGACAGACCGACTGGGACCGACCGGAAGGCTGATGTGAGAGAAAAGACAGAATGGCCATGAGAACATGTCTGAGTTTCTCCACTCCTAAGATACGAACACAGAGGAATGGGACTGTATGCGCTAACAAGTGCTTTGAGCGTGTGGAAAGAGACTGTCCAAAAAGCTTCTAAGTTTGCACCCTTGTGAGCTACTCAACCCAGAAGATCTCACTGGAGAACAAGGTCATTGCCTGCACATCATAAACACACGATGTGGAAGAGGAAGAGGAAGAGGGGGCTCCRGGGTAGACTGCTCACGCCCTCTGACCCTGTAGGCTTTCAAACAGCCGAAGGTCCTGGGGTGGGTATTGAGGGTCTGGCTTGCCTCTGGGACTGTGCACCACATCCAGAGGATGCCCACCTGGATCTCAGTGTGTTGCCCTACAAGATGCACCCAGAACCATTTTCCTTTTCTTCTGCGCCGTTGCTTCCATTCTAGTGTTAGCCAGGCGTACGCTGACCTCTGCAGTAGTCCGAGGCTTGGTCAGGGTCTCACTATGTAGCCAGGCTGCCTTGGAATCCATGATGTAAGGCAGGCAAACTGCAAACCCACGGCAGTCCTCCGGCCTAAGCACTGGAATTCTAGGCATGAGCCCCACGGTTTGCTGCCCTAGCCTCTTCACCGTGTCCCCGTCTTCTCTTCGGCGTCTCCCTCCAGTCTACCCTGTGCTCTGGAGTCCCCTCTCCAAGCAACAGTCAGTGGAATGACCTTTTTGAACACAGGACTCCCCCGTCACATGCTCCTCTCTCTATAGACTCCTCGCTCTTCTTCCAAATCCCCACAGAGCACCCATGACTTCTCTCCCCGGCTCATCTCTCCCCACTCCCATCCTCCATGTCTCATATAGCTACATTAGCTCTTCAGAGCAAACACTTCTGCTCCAGGCCCCTCCTCCCCTGAATCTCTCCCCCTTTCTATTTGGCTGTCATCCTCTCTCTGCTTGGACGCCACCTCCTTAGGGAACTGGCACAGCACCTTAGGCTCCCCTCAAGGCACCCATCACCATCAGAACTAAGTATCTGTAGAACGATTTGCACGTCAGCTATTCTCTGCTAGCCTGGGAGGCTCGAGAGAGGTCCGGAATGTTATTTGTCACCGTGTCTCCTGGCACAGAGCAGATACTCGATAAATTAATAAGTTGGGTGAGTGGGGGAGGGGGAGGGGGAGGGATGGATGGAAGAATGGATGAGTGGAAGAAACTTTCGGAAGTTAAGGATTGCTTTCACTATTTGCCCTCCCCACTGAAAGAGCCGGTGGGTGTGGTCTTATCCGTCAGGGGAGAGGAGAGAGAAGGCCAGACTGACCCTAGCACAAGGACAGCAGGATACCAGGGGATCACAGCTTTATTTCCTAGGGATCTCAGGTTTGCATTTCCAAGACAACCAGAAATGTGTGCCCAGGATTCTACTTCCAAAAATGTAATTTAAAAAGATGAAAAAAAAATCTAACCAATAACTGACTAGGTCAGAGGGTAGGAAGTAAAACATCAAGCCTCCATTCATGTTGCTGGGAAACCATATTTTAAAAAAAAAAGCCACGTTTCTATACTTTGGTGGCAACTTTGAGCCATCCTTGCCAACCACAGTAAGCTAACTGCAAAGTGGCATGTTGCTTTGCCATGGGAGCGTCTGAAATCTTAAAAAAAAAAAAAAAAAAAAAAAAAGATGTGTCAAGCAGTTTCCCAAAGCTCATTTCTGTTTATAAGGCAGACTCCCGTGAAGACTTTCACCCACTGATTGGTCATGTAAATTGCTACCTCATGACCCGGTTGCAACACAAGGGAAATAACATTGGGTTTGGGCTCCCTGACGTCTGCTTAGGGATCTTAGGCTGGTTTCTTTGGTGGAGGCATGGTTAGGAAGTGGTGTTGGAAAGCCTGGAAAGCCTTGCAGCATCTTCCTTCAAAGACCCTGGGGTCAGTCTAATGGCTTTAGTATCTCGGTCATGGGGCTGGAGAAACGGCCCAAATGGTAACATGCTTGCTTTGGAAGTTTGAAGATCTGAGTTTGCTCCCTTGATCAAATGGGTGAGATGACGTGCATTAATAGTCTCTGCCCCAGGAAGATGGAGACTGGCAAATCCCTGGGGCTCCCTGGCTAGCCAACCCGGTCTACTCTGTGAGCTCCAGGGTAACTTGTCCCAAAAATTAAGGTGGATCACTCAAAAGGAAAGATGCCTGATGCTGTCCTCCGGCCTCCACACACATGAGCACACCTGCGCACATGTATTTACACACAGAGGAGCAGGGGGTACAGGCATGATTTCCCTAATGCCCGACTTTAAGTCAATCTGGAAGAAAAACATCTGTGTTGGTTTCTTCTTTGATTCCATAGTCTGCCATTGAGACCCATCTAAAGGTGGACTGATGGAAACGAAGGACACAAGGCATGAGCGAATATCTCCTGTAGCCAAGGGCTGTAATATGGGCACGGGTCAGCCTATTCCCTGTGACCACAGAGGACAGACAGTTCTCTGGGAGAGGTGCCCACACTATAGCACCCAACAGGTCCCTACTCCACTAGGTGCTCTGGTGTCAAACAAACTGATAAGGGTCGTGGCTCTGCCCCACAGGGCAGTCATGCCTCAAGGCTACTTGCTGACATTTATTTACATCATCGGTCACAATGAAGTTTGACATCAGCTGGAGAAAGAGCCCTCCTGAGGTAAGGGTGTGATCTGCAGGCAGGGGTGGAGGGTGGTGTGGGGTTGGGTCATCATGGTCAAGGAAGTAGGCGGGAAACAGTGAGATTTCTCACAAAGAAAGAACAAAACCACCCCCGCCCCATCGAAGAGGCTGTCAAGACTTCCCAATGGGGCATCTTGGAAGAGTGGTATAGCTCACAGCTCAGAACTATCTGTGTGAAGACTGAAAGGCCAATAACTCTTCCCCAGCTCTGTCCTCATTCTTCAAGACAAACTCCCCTGCTGGTAGAAAGAGCCCTCCCAGCCAGAAGACAGGAGAGAGGGATGTTTCCCTTCTCTGTCATAGCTGCAGTCACAATTAGTAGAGGTTACCCAGGTCCCATGTGATTTCCTATAATATCTGCACAGCTGTGGAATGGGATGGGCGGTCCCCTACGAATCTGTCAAGTTCATAGGCACTCAAGAAATAGACTTGAAATGACTAGGTAAGGATTAAATAAAATGAGATGTTTAACCTAGAACCTCGGAGTTCCAGATGCAGCTTCCATTATTAATAATTGCTCTTTAGTAATAGACAATGATACACTTAAGGGAATGTAACTCACTGAGGACTCACTTGGGGTAAATGATTCTGGGCTTGTGTGGAAGTGAAGGACTCTTTATCTTGACCCAAAGTGGGGAAGCTTCAGAGGGAACACCCTCCTTTCAGACATCGGGGCTCATAGTTTCTGGTCTTTTCCTGGGAGGAACTGATGGGTTCTAAAGCAAGACCGGAAGACTTGTGACCAGGTGGATTAGCAGATGACCCCAGACAGTGTCATCTGATTTATCTAGAGGGACTCATGAAACACAAATACAAAACATTCTGCAGAAACCCCCATTGGTGAGCTCAGACTGCACCTCAAGGGGCGCAGTGAATGACTTTGGGAAGGTTTGCACTTCGTAGTTTTGCTCCTCTATCCATCTGGACCAGTCTCAGTGAAGGCAGCATCTTCACACAGGAGACAAGGCCCACCCGCGGGGGTGTAGTCACCTCTTGAAATCTTTAGTCCTGAGCTGACAGTGTTCCCCGAAGGCCTGTCTTCACCATGAATAGGGGGAAATCAGAGCTGGCCCCTGGGGGCTCAGAGACCCAAGATCTGATCAGAGAAATCCAAAGATGTTGGCTTCATCGCTCAGGCGGGACAGCTCCTAGCTCTCTCAGTAGGACTTTCCCCAGGTCTGGGATTTTCAACTGACAGCTGCCTTGCTTCAAAACCAGCTATTTTCTAGTTTCAACCATCACCTGGCTGGGCACCTGTCCACCCTCCGCTAAGCGGCCACCCTGAAGGCTGAAGGTTTTTACCTTCAGACATCTGATTTCAGGCCTGGAGAGCTGGATGCTCGAAGTCAGTGTATTTCTCTCCCTGTGTCTTAAGGTGTGTAGTCCCCCCTCCCCCAACCCCAGCAGATGCACCTGGCTCTCACTGGCACAGTGCAGCCCCAGAAAGCAGCTTAAAAATACATCGCTCTAGCTGCCTTGTCAAAGCTAATATATTCGGAAGCTGAAGGTGGCTCCCAGGACAGCTATGTCGGGTCTAGCATTCAAGCATTTAGTGGCCGAGTAATTACTGTAATAATTAATTTCTGTTGCTTAATCTAGCAATCAGGCATGTCTCTTTACACATGGGAAAATGCTGGTCCCTGTAGAGGAGAGTGGTGTGTGTGTGTGTGTGTGTGTGTGTGTGTGTGTGTGTGTGTGTGTGTGTAAAATACAGAGCGGCAAGTGTGATGTAATTTAGGTTTGGAGATCAGTTTATGGAATAAAGATGCTTTGGGGGCTGGGAGTGTTTCTCAGCGGCAGAACACGCGGTTAGCATGCTTGAGGCTTCTGAGTTCAATCCCCAGTGCACACAAACAACATTTTTTTTTTAAAGCCACTTTTCATTTTGTTTGTAGTCATAAGTTTGGGAGGAAAAGCATAAAAAGCAAATATGGAGAAACAAAAATTAAACATGCCTGACTTCAAATGCCAACTCTGTGAGAATTTTTCCCTGGGTAGGATTTGGTCAAATGCTATAATTTGCAGCTTTGTCAGTGAAATGTGAGAGTCGCTAATCTTACCCAAATCCACCCTAGACTTCTAGGGTCGTGCATAGGAATCTGCTGTAATCCATAGGTTAGCTTAAATTTTTCTAGTAACTACATTTCTTAAAAGTCAAAAAGAGTTGGTAGAATTATCTTAAAGAAGGAACGTTGCTTGATGCAATATATTAGAGACATTGATCGATGCTAGTCAATAGAATGCTAGCCAATAGATGATGGCAAGATACTTTACATTGTTCTTTCTTTCTCCTGTCTTGGAAATCTGATGCGTGTTTTGCATTTATTGCATGTCTCGGTTTAACTACAGGTCCAGTTCTTCAGCCCGTGCAGCGTGCATATCTATTACTCCAGCTGAGAGAGGCTGAGGCAGGAGGATCACAAGTTCCAGGTCAGCCTGGGCTATATAGCAAGGCACTGTCTAAAATAGAATAAACTTAAGCTGTTTGGTCTCAATAGCTGTTTCACATGCTCAGTGGCTACAGGCTTCTATAGTGCATGGCGAAGAGATAGATACAGGGTGATGGGCAGCGCCACATCTGCGGAGCTGTGACTTAACCAGAGATGGAGACACGCTCATCAGACAAATACAGGTGCGTTGCTGAGAAACCCCTAAATCAACGCTGCAGCATCACTAGCACTTAAAGCACTGGTTCTCGACCTGTGAGTCTCAGCCTCTTTGGGGGTTGCATATCAGCAATCCCAGATATCAGATATTTACATTACGATTCACAGCAGTAGCGAAATTACAGGTACGAAGTACCAATGAAATGATTTTATGATTTGGGGTCAGCACAACAGGAACTGTATTTAAGGGTTGCAGCTTTTAGGAAGGTTGAGAACTGTGACTTACAGTCATCAGCCTTGGCGACCACCCAGCCAGGCAGCACATGACTAGTCCCCCACTAATTCTGCTGTAGCCGTTGTCTCTGGGGTAGTGCCGAAGACCACGACGCTTGCCTGGCTCACTTCTCAGGGACTTGAAGCTCACTCCTACTGAAAGTAACAAGTCCCCCTTGGGTCTGCAATGTGTCTTCTATGTAACTGGAATGGGGTGGAAAGGCTGGGCGTCTTGCTCCTCCAAAGGGATAGTGGGTTTATCCCTTTGATCTCTAAGTCTTTGGGTTTGAGTCTGCTCTGCTCCATGTGTGCACATGCTGGTAACTGGGGAGATGTTTTGTACAGAACTATAATGCAGGGCTAACCTGACCTAGACTTGTGTGCTCTGTCTTCTCTCTCTCTCTCTCTCTCTCTCTCTCTCTCTCTCTCTCTCTCTCTCTCTCTCTCAAATGTTCTCCTCTTTCATCGGCCCCACCTTTTCTTATTCCTCAGTGTCTATAATCCCGGCCCCACTAGAGTCAAGAAGCCAACATACGAGGGAAGCCCCCCTCTTTTCTTTGGCCATTCACAAACCCTTCTTTACACCCCGCCCCCAGAACTCATCTTGCAGATATTGATTTTTCCTTGGAAGGAGCTTGCAGGATGATTTGATTCAATGTAAGCATTTATTGGATGCCTTGATAGAATCAAAACAGGTTTGCATCTTTCTTATCCTTCTACCTCCTTATGCATTGTGTGTGTGTGTGTGTGTGTGTGTGTGTGTGTGTGTGTATCTTCCAGGTGTGGAGTACCTTGTGAAGATGCGGTAAGCACTGAGTGAATGCTGAGCCCATGGGATGGGAACCTGGGGGAAGGGTTTAGGTTGGCTGTGAACCTGAAGGACTTGGCACCAGGAAGCAGAGGTGACATTAACACAAAATAATGGGGAGCCGTCTGAAAGCACAGAGTCTTGTGATATGGAAAACATGACTCCATGTCCAAGGACAAGGGAACAGAGACGCCCTAGCTGGCTGTACAGATAGACCATGGGTGGATTTTTATGGAGCAGTAAGGCTGGGTGGGGTTTGGAAGCCATGGAGACGAAGTGCTTAGAGAAGAGCAGTGGCCTCCTGGGGGGCTGTGATGGTTAACATCGATTGTCAAGTGACAGAATCCAGAGTCACCTAGGAGACAAGACCCTGGGCATGTGTGAGGGATTACCTAGGTCAGGGGAAGATCATCCTAAGCGCTGGTCGGAATAAAAACGGGAGGGGTGCCGGGAAGATGGCCCGTCAGGTAAAGCACTTGTCGTGTGAGCTGGGGGAATCGAATTCTGACCCACAGCGCACACGAGGATGCTAGGCGGGCATGGTGGCTGCCCGAGTTCCCAGTTTATGGGGGGAGGGGAGGTGCAGCAGAATGAGTGAGCTGTCTAGTTAGATTGGCCAAATGTAAGTTCAAATGAGAGGGCGATCAGGGAAGAAATGACACATCGACCTGACTTCCACGTGTGTACCTGCAGGTGCTTGAGCACCTACACGTGTGCAGACATCCAGGTTTCATGTAACCATGCAGACCCCCATGGGTGTGCACTGCACACACGTACGCATCCTTCTTCCATACAAACAGGAGAAAGCAACCCAGACACAAGTATTCAACACTCTGCTTCCTGACTGTGGGTGTGGTGTCACCCCAAGCTGCCTCACCATGATAGGCTGTACCTTCGAACTGCTAGCCCCTGAAACCCTTCTTTCTCTAAGCCACTTTTATCTGGTATTCTGTCACAGCAATGAGACAAGCGTCTAAAGCCGGGGGTGGGGGGGGGGTTTGCTCTATTCAAGGCCAGCCAAAAGTCAGAGCCATTATGTGTGAAGAACAGTCAGCGCTGCCTCATTCTCAGAGCCCCCCTTTCCCCTTCGTGGCAGGCTTCCTTTCGGTCTCCAATTAATTAGTCCTAAGTGCCGTGCCTAGGGATTCTAAAGTTCTCACCTTCTGCCAAGGTCCCACTTCCCAGGCCCCCTGTGTGTGTGTGTGGGGGGGGCGTATGGCCAGTGGCAGCCTGTTAACTGTGAATGGCCATGAAGTGAGTCTTAGACCAGAGCATCCCATCCTCAGCCCCAGCCCCTAAGAGCTTCCTCTGAAGGATTGGCTGTTCATCTACTTGGGCCACCGTAGTGATCAGAGCCACTTAGCTGGCTAGCATGGTCAGTCACAGGGGACACAGCTGAGGGTCGTCAAAACACTTGGAAGCCACATGGTCTTTATCCTCAGCACAAGTACCCTGCTTGGCTGTTGGCCAAACAGACACGCCAAGGGGTGTCTTGGCTGCACATACACCTGCTGCTCTGCGATTCTTTTCCTTACAGCTCTGCGGCTTGAGGCTGCTTCTCAGGCCTTCATTCCCCGCCTTTGACCCAGCCAAGCTGGTTTTTGTTTATTTGTTTCCTGTGGTGCTGCTGTGGGATTGAACATGGGGCCTCATGCTTCCTAAGCGAACAGTCGATCACTGGTACTCCCTCAGCCCCCGAACTGCTCCTCAGTATCTAACTTGCTAGATGAGCAATGGATCTCACACATTTATTTGGCTGGCCACTTCAAAAAATTCATTGAGTCTGCCTCCTGCATGCTCATCCGCTTACACGACGGCACTGCATGCATTCGCACCCCAAAGGAGTGCCCTCAAGTGTGATAGAAGACCCTTGCCATGACAGACCGCAGAAGAAGCAAGAGATAGCTCCAAGCCCGGGGACTAAGCAGCCGCTGGGCAGAGTGAAGAGAGAGACTTGGGGTCTCCGCGAGGACGGAGCTGCTAAAGAGCAACACAGACAGGAGCTGAGCTGGGTCCATTCAGGGAACACCGAGTGACTGGGGATGAATAGCCGGGGTGGTGCTGTGGGCAAGAGGTAGATTCAGATGAAATGAAGGGCGCAGAGGCAGGTCCCCGAGAGCCTGGTAACCATGGCAACAGAGATGTGCACAGGCCAGTAAAAAGATGCTCAGAGATTTCAGCAAAGGGATACTCGGATCAGGCTTGTGTGTGGTTGGTTGGAGAAGAGAAAGGAGCTTTTTCTTTTTTCTTTTTTAATGAGTTGGCCAGAGAGAGACTTTCTGGGCTCTTCCCTGTATATTTGTGTTTGTTTCTGTTAGCGTCACTTCTCTGGGGGAAAATAGGGAGGTTTAAAACCATATAACCTTTAATACAGTTCCTCATGTCGTGGTGACCCTCCCCCACCCCCGACCATAAAACTGTCTCACTACTACCTCATAACTGTAATTTTGCTACTGTTATGAATCAGTCATAACGTAAATGATCTGATATCGCAGGATATCTGACATTCGATCCCCTTTCCCCAACCCCATTTGGGGGTGGGGACCCACGGGTTGAGAACCAGTGCCCTGGAGCAAAGCATAGCAGAGGAGAGCAAAAGGGTGCAGACATTGGTTAACAACTTGGGACCACATGGTGAGGTAAAGACCAGACAGCAGGTGGAGGTGAGGCAGCTGGAGGGAAACCATAAGATGTGCAGAACCAGAGGCTGAGGCTGCTAGACGAGAGAGCCTCGCTGACAGAGACACCGCCTTGTACAGTGTCCTGGAGTGAAGGACTTCTGGAAGCAGGAATGCTTGATAGCACAAGTCCAAGCACCCAGCAGCACCGTGAAGTGAGATCAAACCCAGAAGGGCCTTGGCTGTAAACTCAGCTCCAGAGTGGAACTGAAGACATCAATAATGAGAAGCGAGGGCCTGTGGTGACAAAGGCACAAGAGGTCCCCTCAAGGGGTTATTGGAGATGTGATTAGGAATGAAGTTTTGGCCTGACCTCCTTGATGCAGTAAAGACACGACTTAGGAAGAAGGGGTGCAAATGGTCACGCAGACTCTAGCATTCTCTGAGGAAATACATGGTAAGATATTGTCCATAGTTACCTGAGGATGTTGCAGCATAGACAGAAGAGGTGTGTGTGTGTGTGTGTGTGTGTGTGTGTGTGTGTGTGTGTGTGTTGGCTCTGAATGGTGTCCAACCCAGAGAAAGTAAACTTATGACAGATTCTGAGCTTTGAAAATTGCTTTCTAAGCCCTCCCCAGACAGTTGGCTAAGAACTATTTAAGCTTATTTTTCTTGATAAAGAGAGTAGTGCTAATGGTGTGCAGACTGCATGTGTGCACATATATGTATATATGCACGTGTCTATGTATACATGCATACATACACCCATATATACATACACATGTGTGTATATGTATATATATGTGTATACATATATGTACATATCTATGTATATATGCACATGCATACATACATATACATGTGTTTGTGTGTATGTATATGTATGTATGTATACACACACACACATCTATGCTTTGCAGAATGCAGCCTCAGAGTCTAATCATGCCTTGCCTTGTGTTTAGAATGTGGGTCCTTTTCCTACCTGAAACCTCCCTTCTCCTCCACTCTCCTATTACTGTGATAAAATATCCTGGCAAAAGTGACTTACTGGAGAAGGTCCCAGGGTACAGTCCGTCATGGCAGGGAAGCTGTGGGGCGAGGGCTTGAGGAAGCTGCCCACAGCGCCTCAGCAGGCAGGAAGCAGAGGTGTGTGAGTGATTCCTCTTGGCTAGTTTCTCCTTTATACACAACCCAGGCCCTACAGTCAAGGACTGGTACCGCCCACCTTTAGGGCTGGCCGTCCCTCTTGGCTAACCTAATCAAGAGAATCCCTTGCAAGTATGCTCGGAGGCCTGTCTCCTCGGCGATCCTACAGCCTGTCGAGTTGACCATCGACACTGCCGATCATACCCACGTAACCAAGGATCTTATTACCTGATCAGCTGCTGTTAGGTATGCCATCCGTTATGGTATGGTAGCATACCAAATATCTGACCATCTCCCTTGCCATCCATTGGACCGTTGGTGTCAGCCAGTGGCCCATGTGTTAAAGGCTTGGTTCCCACCCAATGCACTCCTGAGAGGTAGGGACCTGGTGGAAGAAGTCAARCTGTTAGGGGCATGCCCTTGAAGAAGGCATTGGGCATATACCTCCTGCCCCGTCTCCCAGACACCATGAGGTTAGCAGGCCTCCTATTCTGTGTGCTCCAGACCATGATTTTGTCTTACCACAGGACCAACCAACTACAGACAAACCTCGAAAACCATGAGCCGAAACAAATCCTCTTTTTAAATAAATCGATCCATCTCCCGTATTCATTTACAGTACTGGGAATACCGTCATACCCCCTGGATCTCCAAGCACAGTGGCTTAAAGACCATTCATCCTGCTCGGACAGCCGTCTTTAGGTGGGAGAGCCTGCCCTGAGAACTGATCCCTTCCATCCTGCTGCCACCACTTGCAAAGTCATCGACTTCCCTTGTTGGTCTTCAAGATCAGAACCACGTTAAAGGTGTTTCTGCTTTCCTACTTCTAAGGATGGAAAGAAGGAATTTGGGGTGGGGGTGGGGATGGGGTGGGGTTCTTTTCCTTCTTCTTAGGAGACTGAAAGCGTGCGAGTAAGGTTCTGTGGTAGGATGTCCACAAACCTGGCTGCAGACAGCCGCCCGGCATTGACCGTCAGCTCTGCTCACTGCTGCGAGGGCCAACACTGACTCTCACGCAGGCTGAGGCAGCTAGGAACCACTGGGGATAAATCCTAATGGCTCTTTTTCTCTTACAGCTCTCTTCTTTCCCTTTCAGGAAAATGCCTTGTCAGAGGTTTAGCCATTGAAGCTAAACCCAGGATTCCCAATCCTGGGAATTCAGCCTCAGCTTCCCGACCTCCAAGAGGCTCAAGTGTAGGGTGGCGAATGTGTCGCAAGGCATAAAGGTGGACACTGCGTCCCAAGACTGGCCATCAAGGGGAGAGTTGAGATGCCTGATCTGTATCCTGGCCTGTCCCTGCCTGGGGCATGCCTAGCCCTGTGCCATTTGCTGGAGGGCGATGCGGCAGCGCCACCGTGTGGCCGTGCGACATCAAAGCGCTGCGACTCCACCCGCTGGGGTTATCTGCTCAGCCAGGAGCCTAGTTAGGATGCTTGGCTGAGGAACAGGGAGAACTTGTCCTCTGGTCCCCATATCGATTTTTTTGCACTGCCCCCTGGTGGAGCCGTTTCTACTCCGAGGTGCAGAGAGCTGATGGAGAGGGACAGTTATCATCAGAGGCCGCAGAAGAGCTGTCAACATGTACCTCAGTAGTTTGAGTGCTCTGGTCTCAAAAAAACGAGGAAAACAAAAAGCAAACAAAAGTCCCCAGAGAGCTCACGGCCAAATCATCCATTTTTCCGGAGTCGGGGGAGGAAATGAGTGCCCAGACAGATATGAACGGTGTCAGCAGCAAGAACCTCTCTCTCTGCCTCTGGGATCTTTGGCCACCCAGTGCCGCACCCTATTCCAAGCTTGGTGATGCCAGGAATTGCCCCAGGGGCTCTGCCTCAGCATAAATATTCCCCCAGAATGAGGAGGTCCCTATGTAGGCTGGGTTCTGGATACTGGAAAGGGAGACTTAACGCGCCACACTTCCGTTGCTATGGAAACGCCCCCCTCCCGCCCGCAGGTAGACGTATGCTAAACTCCCGTGGTAAAAGAGCTATAGGAACCTTTAACTTATAGCGACAGTGGGGGGTGGGGACTGCTCAAGGTCGCCCCGTTAGCAAAGGTAGAAGCCCAAGCCATTCTCCATTAGGAGAAGATGAAGCCTTGAGTCCTTGTTTCTCCATTCGGAGACATCTTCACAGAGTGAGGAGCTTTAGTTGGAGAAAGACCCAGGAAAGATGGGGTTTTGGAAAGAGAATTCATCCAATCAGAGAACCTTGATCTTTCCACTTCTCCTTACTCAAGGCATTCCCAGCTTCTTCCCTGTCTTGTTTGCAGACTAGGAGCACACCCAGAGCGTTACTGGTATCTCTGTGTCAGCAAAAGAAGAGACAGCCCAGTCTTAAGGATCCGCCCCTGGTAGGTAGGTCGGGGGGGGGGGGCGGTTCACAAATAAATTTGAGCCTGGTTTCTGCTTTGTGATGTCCAACAGCTAACGATTTTAAAGCACATGTCAAGTGTAAGGGAGCGCCATGAACCAACGCATTTGCTGTTTACAAAATGTTGCAAGTCTTGTCATTGTTCATGGAAGGAAATGGAAGCACAGTGAAATATTTCAACAAAGGTCATGCAGAGCGCACCCAACCTTCTCAAGTCCAGGTACTCCTTCAGCCACCATGCTGCTGATGAAGAGGAGACAGGAAGAGCATCTGCGTGCTCAGGAGTCGAGCCCGGAGCCCGGAGCCCAGAGCCCGGAGCCCGGAGCCCGGAGCCCGGAGCCCAGGAGCCCAGGAGCCCGGAGCCCGGAGCCCGGAGCCCGGAGCCCGGAGCCCAGGAGCCCAGAAGTCCGGAGCCCAGGAGCCCGGAGGCCGGAGCCCGGAGGCCGGAGCCCGGAGCCTGGAGCCCGGAGCCCAGGAGCCCAGGAGTCCAGAGCCCGGAGCCCGGAGCCCGGAGCCCGGAGCCCAGGAGCCCGGAGCTTGGAGAGAACAAACATGTGCCCCCAACAACAGAGTTTTGCAATTAAAGTCCTGGGATGGTAGAGCCAGGGTTCTCTTTCTTTCTTTATGAGACAGAAAGATGTTAAGATCTTGTTGTGCTTGTCTCTCATCATTCTGTGTGGGAGGAAGATGTTCTCTGCATCTGGGAGAAGTAGCATCACATCCTACACAGAGACCCACGTGTACCCTTTGGTACCCTCTTAGCCACATCATCCTCATTCTCTTCGGAACTGTACTTCTGTCTGGAGAAAGGACACTTGCCACTTTACAGCTTTTTTAAAGTGACAATAGCAGATAATACAACAGGTTTTTGTCTTTAGAGACAGGGTTCCTCAGAGTAGTCCTGGCTGTCCCGGAATTTGCTCTGTGGATCAGGCTGGCCTTGAACTCAGAGATCTACCTGACTCTGCCTCCTGAAGGTGCCATCACTACCCAGCTTTATGTTTTGTCTTGTCTTGGTGTGTGTGTGTGTGTGTGTGTGTGTGTGTGTGTGTGTGTGTCTGTCTGTCTGTGTCTTTGTGTCTGTGCAGCCTATACTTTGGATAGTGGAGTGGCAGATTGTATTTCCAAAGCAGCTGGCCCAAATGCTTTCCATCTCACACTTATATAACTGAGATCCTCTCTTTACACATTCCTAAGTGAACTTAGGATGCTTTCTCTATGTCCGCCCCTCCCAAACCTGGGTGACATTTGTTCCGGATTCAGTGAGTAAATTGGGACATCACTGAGTGTGCATGATTTCTGAGACAGATCATAAAAACTTCCTGTCCATCTTCTCTGCTGCTGTCTCAGAACATTTGCAGCCATGTTTTGAGGTAGTCATTGGTTGCACGGGGGGGGGGGGGGGGGGGGGGGGGGGGGGGGGGGGGGGGGGAGGGGAGAAAACCCATGTATAAATGCTCCAGCCTGCAACTTCTTAAACTATAACTGAAACGGGGTGTTAAAAAAGATTTTGGCAACAATAAAAGGTTCCCGAACAAACGTCGACCCCCAAATCAGTTCGAATGCACAATGGATACAAAGTGTTGTGCACACTGCTCACCTGCGTTGCCTTGTGAGATTTCACTGTGGCCCTGGTTCTGAAGTCACAGCGGGAGCACTAGCTCACTCTACCTTGCACGCTCTCACACCATGCAGCGCCAGCGAGTGCAGCTGGAGCACGGGGCTCAGATTCCAGATGTGCCATAGGAATTGCAGTGTTTCAGCTTTTGTTCTTGTTCGTACTGTACACATATAGTTTCATTTTTCTATAGAAACATACTGGTTTAATTGCAGAAAACAAAGACAAAATGCATTCCTGCATTGTTCTCCAAGAGGAATTAAATTATTATGTCTTTAGGGTACATCGTGCTAGAGTGTTTGATTTTTTTGTGTTTTCTTTAGTTTTTTTAAATTTCTTTTTAGAAACAGGGTTTATCTGTATAGCTCTGGCTGTCCTGGAACTACCTCTGTAGACCAGGCTGTCCTCGAACTCAGAGATCTGCCTGCCTCTGCCTCCCACGTGCTGGGATTAAAGGTGTACGCCACCACCACCCATCCGGTGCTTGATTTTAAACTTGATTTTTGGATTGATGACGAGTTCCATCCATTAAAAACCATTAAACGAATCTTGGTTTGGGATAGGACAGGACTTCCAAATCCCAATTTTTATTCTGAAATGGCCCTCCATATCCTTGTGTCGCATACACCACATATTTATGTGTAGCAGTAGTTGCAGCATTGATAATTCTAAAATCAAAATATCAGTCAACTCTGAAAAGCTTTGAAGAACTCTATATCCTGCACTATCAAGATTCCATTCTTTATATAAAAATAACCAAGCATATTCATCTCATTAGTGTGCAAAACTGCTTTCCTATTTAATAAGTGAGAGAGCTGCACATACGTATCTCTCAAAGAATTGTTTTAAGATAAACCTCTCTGTGGTTTATTGTCAGTAAATGTTTGATTTATATACCTGTCTTATATAGCTACACACCTAGGCTGTGTAAAATTATCTTAGGTAGAAAAGGGTCATAAGTCACTGCAGAATCCTTGGGGGGGGGAGGCTAGTTTTTGAGCTTCTTCAGCTAATGCCATTGGGGATAGAGCCAGGCTCTGCCCACATTGAAGATTCAGGAGCAGAGTCATTTATTACCAGTGATTTAAGCCACTAAGTCTGGGTGGCTGTAGTGACTGTGAACACTTTTATTTTATTGTTATCCTCTGTTCTTCAGTGAAGTTCAGGCAAATCCACTTCTAAGCATACAAAAAGATTTCCCCAGGGGGAGCTTTGAGGAAGAATCATTAGGTTTAAGTCTCAGTCTCAAAGGAGTGAACCCCCAACCATGGAGATACACCTTGAAAATATACTAAGCCAATCATGTGTGGCATGAAACAACACAACGCAATGTCAGCTTCCTAAAATTCTAAGGACACGCATTTAAGGATGGAGTGATAAGGACTGATGTGTGATGGGCAAGGAGGGATATTTGAACTGGATGACCAGTCCCCTCAAGGGCCCAAAGCCTTGAGAACCCTGCCTCTGCTTGGGACGGAATATCTCCAGAGGCTTCCACTCACAGACAGAGGTACCCTCCTGGGTACCCTCCTGAGATGTTGTCTATGAGTCCCTAGCTGACCGGCATCCTGGGCCAGGATTTCACACTTGGGAAGTGAGTTGACCTCAGTGGGGGGATTCGTACCACACATCCTGTTCCCTGTTCCCTTCCCTGCCTCCTACTAGAAAGCCCAACTGCATAGCTTGTGCGTGAAACTCTCTCTATCCTCAGGAAGACATTAAAATGAGAGCCCACTTCTGCCTGTGTCTCTGATTCCTTTCTCCAGAGTCCATGCCACACTGTCTGTCTCTGTGTCTGTCTGTCTATGGAATACATTTTCTAGTAAACGTATTCCCCGGAGATCTGCCTCTTGAACCCTACACACTGAAACCCAGTTTTTTTTTTTTTTTTTGTTTATGAGACTGTGAATGTAGCCAATGCGTACAATCTCCAGGGAGATGACACTGAGGGCGGGGTGGGCGTCTGAACCTCACTCAGCACCACCGGGAACATTCTATCAGAAAGAAAGAAGAAAGGAAAAGAAGAAAGGAGAAAGAAGAAAGGAAGGGAAGGAAAAAGCACCCCAAAGTCAAGGTTCAAAGCAAAGCCTGCAGTGTTGATGTCCGTTAGATTCGAGTGTGGAGCATACATGGACATTGTTATTTAATTTTTAAAAATACTCATTGTATCTGCTATTTCTTCTTCTTCTTTTGTTGCTTTATTTATTTATTTATTTATTTATTTATTTATTTATTTATTTTTTGAGACAAGGTCTCTCTACAAAGCCTACATAGCCCTGGCTGTCCTAGAGCTCACTCTGTAGACCAGGCTGTTTTCAGACTCACCAGAGATCCCCCTGCCTCTGCCTCCCAAATCCTGGGATTAAAGTTATATGCCACCACGCCTGGTTTCAAATGTTTTATTATTAAATGTAAAACTCTCCACCCGAAATCTCTGGTCACAGTTATTATTGTGGTTTTGGGAATTCCTGTGTGTCATGAGTGTGACCACACCTACACCGATAATCAAAAGCAAGACCTTTGGCAGTGGAGGACCGATCGCTTGATTCAAATGTCTTTCTCTTCCCATTACACACCATCCCATCTTACCATATTCTTGGACTCCCTTTAAGAAACAATCAGCAGGACTCTGGCTGTGACTCAGCTCAGTAGAACCCTAGCCCAGAATGCACTAGGGTATGGGGTTTATTTATCCCAGACACTCTGTCAAAGATGGAAGAAACCAAAATTCTTTTAGTTTCCCCTTGTCCTTACCCCAGTGCCTCTCCCTGGAAGATGGGTCCCAGAGATTTAGATTTGCAAAGCATTCCCTTGTCTCTTTTTGTTCCCACACTCTTCAGGCAAAAGGAACATCCTCTGCCTTGGGCTGAGTAGAGGGAACATATCAAACATCACTAAAAGTACTTCTCTTGCGAGTGGGCTCTGCTGTAACTGACATTTCAAAGACAGTTTAAAAATCAACTTTGGCTTAAAAGTTATTTGCTATTATTTTAATAATGCGATTTCCATTATTTTCCCCCAAAACTTCCACTGCATAGCAAGGCTGAACCAAGCCATGTTAGAACTATACCCTTAGCCTTTAAGCCATTCTGCTCATGGTGAGAAAGTTGTTCTTTTTATTCTCATGTTATAGGTAAAGGAACAGACTCCAAGAGTGGTTCTCTCCTCACCCAGTGACTTGTTCTAGATCCACTTGATCCACAGTGACTCCTTCTAGATCCACTTGAGTGGGAAGCTTTTCTGTTGGCACTCCCAGGAGACCAGTCGTCCATATCCTGGGACCTTGCTGCATGCATATTCTTCCTTAATCAAAAGGATTGATCATTCATCCACTGACTACATGCCTCATGAAAGGATGCTGAATTTTGTCAAATGCTTTACAGTAAACTTAATGACACCATTTGCTAGAGCTCTCTCATTGTTTCTCTTAGGGAGAAATGTCCCTGGACCACTTCACTGATCATAGCTCCACCCTCAAGCAAGTGACACCCACATACTACTGATTTTGGAAGATCCAAAAAGAGATGGGTAATCCTTTTCTTCACACTATTAACTCTGGAAGAGCTCCTACTTAGAACCCCACAGAATCATCCTCCAATGGCTTCAAAGCCTCAGGGTGATGTCTGTTACTGTGACTGGTTGAGTTTCACAACGACCCAACGGCATTCCTTCTTTCTCCTTTGGGGGATTGGTGCTAGAAGAGGAATTTTTATTTATCATCTTGCACGTGTTTTTTCTCTTCCTTCTACTCTCAGACATTTGAATCTGAACACAAGGAATAGTCTCAAATGTTTTTGTGAGGCTTTTTCATAAGTTTAGTAACTTCTACAATTCTAATAATAATTTTATGAGACTTTTCATAATTCCACCCATGTAGTTGCAGATTAAGTTCTTTGAGATGACGTTTTTAGTTTCTCTTGAGCCACTTAGACAACCAAATAACATGTTGGCCCTATAGCACAGGCTCTCCATATACCCTTGACAGATAATACCTACCTTTGAGCAAAATTGTCACTTGTGGGACTTAGGCTGTCCATTGTCACACCCCTAAGGGTTTGGAGGACACTGAACAGTAAGACAGAATGATGCCATTACTCGGGTAAGACAAGAAACTGAGACATACATGTTAGGTCACTAGGATACTTGGTTTCAGCTATCCAGTATTACAGGGGGGTTTAAATTAATCAAATGTGTTGTTGAAAGAGAAGGGACACTGCCCAACACTCTTTTAGAACTTCCTGAGAACAGCTGGCTTGGTCCCAGAACCTTTGTTGATGTCTCATGTCACAATGGAGATCGCTCCACACAGTATTGCATGTTCCTCTCTCATGCAACACAAAAGGAGATATTGGCAAAGTGCACTGTGGTACATCATTCAATGACAATGTTATATACCTCTCCCCAATAGTGAACCCTTGCCTCAGAGAGGTCACATTCAGGCAAGTGAGATGGCTCTGTGGATAAAGACAACTGCCCCTCAGCACCATGTCATCAAAAGAAACAACTTTTCTCTCAAAGGAATAGGAGAAATAGTCTATTCTACAGGCAACACTGTGTGTGACCATCCAGGAACCATTTAGATGGCCCTCAGTATAATGTTCCAATAGGAGTATAATGCTTTAATTGTGGAGTTTTGTAGTAACAGAACAAAGAGAGTTATAAGTCAAGATATCTAAACAATTTGTTGTTGAAAACCTCAGAGAGGGGTTGGTACAGAAAGATGGGGGAGTCTTTCCTATTGGCCTCCTCTGCCATCTGATGATGCTCTTGGCTTTTCCGTGAATAGAAGATAGAGCTGTATGATTACTTATCTGTTAACCACAGGATGTTAGTTCAGACAGAGGTCAGTGTGGCATGGCCATTTAGGGGACAAAGGCTAGCATCTAAATGAAAGATAAAGAGTAATTAGGCCCTGGACCTACAACACTCCATTTTCTCCAAATCACTACAGTTCTAACCAATCAGTTGTTGCCCAGATCCTTTCCAGGAATTCTTGTTCACATTGGTGACCTGAGTTCAATCCCTAGAACCCATGTGGTGAGTAGACTGCCCCAAGTTCTGCGCTAAACACATTTAGTCTTCTTCTGTTGTTACTATTGTTAATGGACTGTCCGGTGCCCTATGAACCTAAGATCGCAAGTAAGACAATCAGTTGGCTGAGTTTCTTTCATAAAGTGGGTGGAACTTGCTGTTTTTGTCTTAGGGGAGTAACTCAGACAGCCGTGAGCCATTTTGCACAAAGGGTGTTGTTATACACTCAGGTGAAAAGCTCTACTCTTAGCACCAATGGGTGTATGTGAGGCTCAGGAATTCCTTCAGCAAGGCAGGTTCTGATCAGGATTCCTCGCAGGTGCCCAAAGCACATCAGATGCTTCTCTTGTGCTGGTAACCCAAATGAGACACTCTCTGCCTCCGCGCATGGCTCTCTGCAGCAGAGAAGGGCGGAGTATCATTCTCTATGAGCAGTGAGTGAAGTGGTCCAGGGACATTTCTTCCTAAGAGAAACAATGAGAGCTCTAAGAGATGGTGTAATTAAGTTTACTGTAAAGGTTTGACAAAGTCCTTTACAGCATCCTTTCATGAAGCACGTAGGTCAGTGAATGGAGGGTTAATAATTTTGACTGAGGAAGAAAATGCATGCAGCATGATCTTGTGAAAGAAAATGCTAAACAACCCACAAGAGAACATTAGAACAACCACCAACCCTACCCATACCCAAAGGCAGCAGGGTTTAATTTGTAGACAAACCATGCATGAAAAGCAACTGTATTTTTGTAGACCAGTAATGGACTTTGAAGATAAAATTAAGTAAACAATCTTACTTACAACAGCACAAAATAGGAACAAATTGACAAGTATAAACTTTATAAGGATACAATCTATGAGTAATTTCTGAAAAAATATGATTAAACGGGAACTGTGCCCTGTGCTGAAGGACTTAACCTTGTTAGGATGACAGTCCTCCCTAAGTTGACACACAGATTCAATGTACACACTACTGAATCTCAAAATCTCTTTTGCAGATGGGAAACAGATCCCAAATTCCAATGGAAAAGCAAGTCAAATAATGTCAAGGAAGAAAACCAAAGTTGAGAGACTTCTATTTTTCTGATTTTAGATACAATTGAATTATGGCACTTTCTACATGAAGAGAAGCCTGTGGGAGGGAAGAGAAGAGAGTCCATAAAGAAACAATCACACATGTAGTCAACTGGTTGTCAAGAAGAGTTCCAAGACAACTCACCTGCAACAACTACATATCCACCGCGAACAATGGTGTTGGGCTCCTACCTCACGCTGTATAGACATATTAACTCGGAGTGGCCATCAACCTAAACATCAGAATGAAAACTCTCAGAGTCTTAGAACCCAAGGAAATTGTCATGATACTGCATTAGAAAAATGATTTCTTCGTGATGACATTACAGTGAAAAGCAATAAACAGAAAAAGGAGGAAAGTTGGACTCCATCAGAGATAGCATTTGCGATTCATAGGATCCCATTAAGAAAAGGAAAAGACAGTCCATTTAATGAGAGAAAATATTTGTAAATCATTTATCAATAAGATGTTGAGGGCTGGGCTGATCCAAAGCTTCCCCTGAGGCTCCGCTCTGTGGAGAATATAGCTCCTCTAAACAAGGAGCGTGTTTGGCAGAGTCAGTAATAGCCTGGGGCCAGGGCCCTGGGAGCTTTTCCCTGAGGCCCTGGTGTATAGAAAAAGAACACAATTTCTTCTCTAATACAAGGAATATACTTGGCGGAGCCAGTAATGGCCCAGGGCCAGGGCCTTGGGGGAGTCGCGGCTTTGGATTTTGGATCCTGAGAATCTAACTTGGCCCATCCTTAAGGGGCTGTGGTTATCACTCCCAAGACTGCTGTGTGTTGTCTTGCTGTACTTGGAATACTCTGCGTTCCCTCCATGCAACATTACTTGGTTAGCTTCCTGCTAACGTTGTCCTTTTGGGTGATAGCTTTCTGCTGACACAATCCACTCCTCCCCTAAAGACTGTATACAAGATGCTGTACTTCCTAACATGCCTGCTTGTTGTAAGATACAGCGTAGGCAAGACCTCCCGATCTCAAACTTGTCTCCTTATCTTCCAGTCTCTGGGTCCTCTCTCTCAGGAACCTGCTGCTGAAGAATGACCTGCTGGTCCAGGTCATTAAGGCACTTCAATCTAGACTATACAATGAATTCTTATACTTAATAAAGAATGATATTCTTTAAATTTGAATAGGACATCTTCCCGAGTAAGATAAATCAATCACCCACAGACAAAGGTGATCACCATTACTGACATTAGGGAAGGAATATCCATGGCACAGAAAGACACCCTTGGTAGGATGGCTCTAATAGAAAAGCCACCAGCAAGGAGATGCAGAAATTAAAGTCAGCATATGCTACCAACAGCACTGTAAGATGGGGTTCTTATTTCAGATGAGACTGGGGGTGTTCAGGGTGGTCTGGCTACAGACAGCCACTCTGTAAAATACTCCTGTGGTTCTGAAGAGTGCTATACATGCGGCTTCCAAATTAACACACGAGCCGGTACTTCTTCCTCTAGCTACACAGCCAACAGCAAAGAGAATGCCAACTCCCAAGCTCTGATCACAGCAGTTTTAGCAACATAATAAATAAAAAGGATCATGTGGCTTTTCCTGAGATATGGACAAATGAGCATTTATTCCAGATTGGGGTATGGGTGACAGATCAAAGAAAAAAATTTCAGTCAAGAGGAGCTTGAGTTCATTGGGGTTGGTTTCAGGAGTAAAGGCAATGGGTTACCAGTGGGAACCTGGATGACCCAAAGGCAGCTGCGTTACCAGGAAACCCACACCACAGTGGACAGTGACTCACGAGAGCTCCCTGCATGGCTTGTCTGTGGCTCTCCCGGTCCTCTCCCACCATATGTTTTTGCCTATATAACCTTCGGGGGAGAGGCTTTGTGAATCCTTTAAATTTCTGGAGCTCTCAGAGACAGTACGTTTGCTTACTTCCTGAGTCTTGTAAATTTCATTTATTTCCTAAGTCTTGAGGAGGGAATGCCTCAACTCACAGGAAATAACTACACGACAGCAAAAGTAAGGGCAACTGTCCGTGAATGAATGAATGAATGAATGAAGAATGAATACATGCCATGATCCATATTCAGACAGCGGGATAGCAACCAGGCCAAGAAAGAGATGAGGCACTGGTGCCTGCTCTGACATGGATGGGCCTTGACATGACGCTAAGTGAAAGGAGGAAGACCCAGACATGGCATGTGATATTCCACTCACATGAACTACCCAGGACAGGCACATTTAAGGAAGACAGAGTGACAGCCAATGGGCGTGGAGCTTCCTCTGAGGGGCTGTTAGAAAAGTGACTGTAGCGACGGGCGCACAATTCTGGGAGGATATTAAAAACCATTGAACTGTGGTGTTTACATTGGCAAATTATTTAAATCACATGACTGAGGCTGTGACTATTAGTAGCAGTATTTAAAATATCAGTGATCTTTCCACAGCCTTCCTGGATAAAAGAAGCAGCAACAACCAGATGAATATATGCTCAAACCAATCGGCTGAGCTCACAAATGCTGCAAAGGACCGTCTTGGAACTCAGGAAGCCTGGCGTTATACCTATTTTTCAGGTGAGGAAGTTAAGCCTGAGAGACTTTAATGACTCATGCACAGGGAGAGCGCACTGACTGCCACAGTACCAGCAGCAGACAAAGTTGATTTCTGTGGCAGGCGGACCCAGGGGGGGCTTTGAAGACAAGCTGTTCTACTTCTGCCAGGCCAGAGACAATGCATCATGGTGATGAGGTTGTGGCAACCCAGGTTTGTGTATCTAGAGGCACAGGAAGCTCTGAGCCTGTCCGTGGACTTTCCCAAAGCTGATCTGACTGCTGAAGCCATGCTTGGTCTGTGACCAGTGAGAGTGTCCTTCCTCTCCTGTCCTTGGCTTCCGCCTCGAAGCCACATCTGTGCCAGAGAAATCAAACTGGCTTCAAAGAACACCCACAGGGCCCTAGGGAGAGACAGACAATCCACAGGAAAAGAGGCAATTCCTTTCTTTGTTGATGGGAGGGAGGAAATTAGGAAGACAAGATCAAAAATGTATGGGCAACTTGGATGGGCTGGCGACTTGCCCGCTTATTTAGGAGTGTTGGTTTGGGGGCAGAATCTCTTGTAGCACAGGCTGTTTCAAATTTGCGATGTGGCCAAGGATGGCCTCAAACTTCTGATCTTGGTACGCCACCTCCCGAGTGCTGGGCTTACAGGTGTGTGCCACCACTCCAGTTTTAGGAGGTCCTAGAGATTGACCCTGGGGCTTTTGTGCAAGCCAAGCCAGTACTCCATCAACGCAGTGCCTGCCAGCACGTTTAAATAAATGTTCTTTCTATTTGGTTATTAAACTTTTAAATTAATAATGTAATAAGTGCCTGTGATAATAATGTAAACATCACCTCTACTCCACGCGTCTGGTTCTCCGTGACTCACTAGAGGGAACAAACCACCTTCCGTATCCTCGAGACGTTTCTAGGTTCTCTTGTTCTCTCATGTCTTCTCATCTCCTCTCCTCTCCTGTCTTCTCCTCTCTTCATTCCTCATCACAGTGGGAACACACTCTGTGAGAAGCTCCCGGGGTTTGGGGGAGAGCCACCCTATGTTAAAGACTTGGCAAGAATGGGGCTGGTGTGCTGGCTCAGCAGGTAAAGACACTGTGTAAGCCTGGATGCCTGTGTTTGATCCCCAGACCCCATATAAACATGGAAGGAGAGATATAATACTACAAAGTTAACCCTTGACCTCCACATTGCATGAGGTACACATGTACACACACAGACACACACAAACACACACACACACACACACACACTTTTTAAGAAAAACATTCTTTGAGGATGACTGGTTAGAACTTTATGAATGTGGAGAGTTGGAACGCAGCAAATGGAGAGACCATTTCTGGGGGCTCTCTTCATCCTCAACAACAGCAGTCATTGCCCACCCTGATTTCTAACTCTATCATTCTTTCAACTAACAGGTAAAAGCTCTGGAATGTATTGAGCTGGCAGATCATTAGCTAACCCATCCAACAGCTAAGAATGTCTTCAGATCACGTGTCTTCTGAATGCCTCCTGAGGCCCAGAACAGTTTCCCCAGCATCACTGTAACTCCCCTAACTGAGTTTCACGCAACAGCTTCCACAATAGAACATGTCATTCTTGCTCAACCACAAGCTGTGTGGCAAGGCTGTGGTCACTCACATGTGGTACAGAATAGACCGTCTTATCCTTATGAGGTGTCAGCTGTGTTTTGCAACATCCGTACGGTGTCTCGCACCCTAACGTTGTCTCTTCCCTTGAAGACTTTCTTCACATGACCGTCTCGTTATGCTTGACACGGCATCACATGATGTGGAAGCCCTTTCTCATATTCACTTAGCCCGCATAGCTAGGGTCTTTAGGCTGTCTGCAAATGTAGCTTCTATAAACAATGCCAACAAAGAATCCTTGCATGCCATTGTCAAGACTGCAGGGAAAACTGTATTCCAAATATATTATATGGAAAAAAATTAATTAAAAATACCCCATGATGAATCATTTGAGCTAATGTGATGAATCCCTAGACAGAATTCTTTTTTTTTTGTTTTGTTTTGTTTTGTTTTGTTTTGTTTTCGAGACAGGGTTTCTCTGTGTAGCCTTGGCTATCCTGGAACTCACTCTGTAGACCAGGCTGGCCTCGAACTCAGAAATCCGCCTGCCTCTGCCTCCCAAGTGCTGGGATTAAAGGCGTGCGCCACCACCGCCCGGCCCTAGACAGAATTCTTGAACCTAAGAATTAAAAAAAAAATAGTTTATTTTCAATAGTAATTGCGAAGTGTTCCTGAATTATTGGGAGCTCTGATTACCAGGCGGAATGCCTGTTCACACTGGTCCATAAACATGACATCACCTTCCAGTCTGTATTAGGATATGTTGTAGGCGACCGATGATTGTTAAAGATAGCAGGTCCTAGTCTTCTTAACCTATTAACGTCACATGATAACGAGTAAAGATCTTTCTCACAAGTTGTTCACATGTAAGGAATGGGTGCATTATCCCTGTAGGCCCAGTGTAAGCACTAGTGTCCTTTTGAAACAGAAGGAAATCTGACACATCTAGAAAAGAAGAGGCTCCTTTGACAGGACCAAAGGGGAGCCCTGCAAGAAGGAAGACACGGGGGCTGGGGAGGTGGCTCAGCGGTTAAGAGCACTGGCTGCTCTTCTCAGAGGACCTAAGTTTGATTCCCAGCACCCACGTGGCAGCTTACAACCATCTGTGACTCCAGTCCCAGGGGATCCCATATGTTCTTCTGGTCTTCATGTGTACCAGGTACACAGAGGTGCACAGACAAGACCACCCATACACATAAAAAAATAATAATTTTTAAAAAATTTAATAATTTTTGTTAAAGAAGGAAGATGCTACAGGGCCAGCTTGGAAGGTGGAGGTGAGGCCCCCGGTCAAGGAACACAGATCAAGGAACCGGAGAAAGGTTTAGAAGCGGACTGACTGCCCTTGAGATATGGTTCTGCCAACATTCACTTGCTGGAATTAGCTCTCTGAGAGTCTGGCTTCCAGAACCATAAGAGAAAACAAACGGGCTGTAAGTCTCTAGGACAGTGATAATTCCTTATGGTGGTAATAGCCAGAGCGGGAGGGAAGGCTTCATGCTGTGGGGGAGGGCAGCTACTGCCTGTTAGCCTCTAACTCCTGTCAGGTAACGTCATTCCCCTCCAGCCCAGGCGTGTACCTCCCACCCTGCAGTGTAAAAACCTTACTGCTCACTGCTTCTCGTCCTTGGGAAGGTGGCTGATTCGATCACAGCTTGCAAGCTGGATGCTAAAGGTTTCCTCTAACCACCCACAGACCTCTCCAATAAGGCGCCAGCAAAAAGTGTTTTCTTTATCTCCGTGTGCTTCTAGCATGCTTATTGTGTCGTATAGATTACCTTGGGGACCTTGTGTGTGTATAAACATTTTTATAGCGTTATTTTGCAGCTCTCACAGTGGAGCACTGCGGGCTGTCTTCCCCGGGGAGGATGTGGGTGGGAGGGACCTAGTTCTCTATGAATTAGGCACAGCTTCTCTGTTCAGTCTCTGAGAGCGCAGTAGCACCTTTCACTTGGTACTCTCTTGATATCCTGGGTGAGGAAGGTAATCAGTGTTTATTGAGGTTATCTGTAGGTTGGTGGAAAAGGGGGGTTAGGGAAGAATAAAATCTGAAGCTTAATTCATCCACTCAAAGGTTCAGGTTTGGAGGGCAAACTCTTCTTCATCAGTGGTTTTCAACATTACTAACACTGTGATGCTTTAATACGTTTCTTCATGTTTGGTGACCCCCAACCATAAAATGATTTAGTTGGTACTTCATAACTAATGTTACTACTGCTATGAATCAGAATGTAAATAAAGAACTAATAGGGAGGATAGCTAATATGTGACCCCGAAAGGCATTGTGACTCACAACGTGAGTCACTCCTCTAACCCTCTTGTAAACCTCAGACCGCTTCAACAACACAGGCAGATGTGTTGTTGAAGCGGTCTGAGGTTTACAAACACATGAAGCTATATGATAGAAGCTCACTTTGGCCACCTTTAAATATCAGAAATGTACACATGCCCCAACACACACACAGTCACATATGTCTGTGACACATGCAAACACACAGACATACATACACAGATACTCACTCAAATACAGACACATACAGATACACACAGAGAAACACACGCACATACCAGCCCACACAGTCACATATAAGTACATATATAAATACACAGACACACACATATATATAGACACAAACACAGACACAAATACACACACACACACACACACACACACACACACACACCCCTTGCCCCCAGTTTCCATGCTCTGAGCCACGCAGGAGCAAACTCAGAGGTACCTGCTCCCTAAGTCGCCTGTTAAAATAGTCCTGGCTTCCCTTCCTTCTGGCAAGCAGAACTGACCAGGCAGTAGATGACAGACTAATTATCCCAACTATCAGAAACTTCCTCTGTGTCTGTAACATACCTTGACAATCCAGTGGCTTGTCATTCGAAGGCCTCTTAATTGGCTACATGATTGACATGTGTGTGTGGGATTTTTATTTTAAGAACCAAGGCAAACCTATGCCTTCAAAGTTAGATGAGTTCTATGATGCCAAGAAACCTGGTTTGCACCCACCATGGGCTAGAATGTGAATTTTAGCGTGACTCTAATCCTAGATAACTAGCAAGAAGGGCAGTGAGAAAGTGAAGTCTCTTTTCTGGGTTTAATATTTATCTCTCGGCAAATGTTCCCTAGCCCCAGGCCATCCAGCTCTCCCCTTGCAATGAATGGCACTGTGAAAAGACCTCTTGAATCTCTTGGGCAGATATGACCTGACATCTTGCTTTGTCTGGACTTCATCAGTCAGGTCTGTTTGCATTGCTAGTGATAGAAATTTAATTTCCCCCCTAGAGTACATAACTTTCAAGTCCAAGAATTGAGCTATTTAAATTCTAGTTGTCCACAGGGGCACAAACAGCAGAGGCAGCCCGTCATTTTTGACTCAACCTCTACCTTCCCCCTGGGAAGTTTTTCTCTTCCAGGGTTGATAAAGATGGCCTCTGGCAGTGCCATCCTTACAGACCAGAATTACCCATCATGCAAGAAAATGAGCATCTCTCTCACGGTTCAAATGATCGCAGCAGACTTGGAAGGGGGCTTATTGGTCCTGCTAAATGTGAGTGTTCTCTTGGTACAGCCACTAAAGGCAGGATTATAAGATCAGTTCTATGGTTGGCCAGGCCCCAGTCACTGGATAAGGAGGGCCCAAGATTGCTCTGACTGGCAATCTCAACAGACCAGGTGAGATGGGAAAATTACTTCTCTCAGTGACCTGGGGGTTTGGGGCAGCAGAACAAGAAATCATCTTCACAGACACTAGAACTGAAACTCTGTGGAAAGGCAGTCCTGGTGGATTCTGTGTCCACCCTTTTCCCTCCGGAATCTCCTCTCTTGATCTGGCAGTGTGGCCAGCTAGGGCAGGGAGCTTTGAGTTGTCGGTGTGTTAGTTCTGAATGTGAGGCTACTTTGGTGTAGGGCGTCCTGCTGGGGAGGGCCTTGTCTAGTTCTTTGGACTAGAGTTGGTGAATGGAGAGGAGGGCAGACCTTTTGGGAGCTTCAAAGAGAACACTTCTTCATATGAACTTTCTCCTCTTTCCAAACATGACCTGCTCCCCTGAGGGTGTTCAGTGGACTCTGAATTGGAGGATTATGAACAGTCTTTGGAAGCTCAGATTTTAGTTAAAAATGGGTTCTTGAGTGGTGGGTTACTACAACTCTAAACTCCTCAAAGAGCGTTTGGTTGTTGGCCACTTAAAGCTTCCTTTACTTATTTTGCAGAAACATTGGCTAGAAAGACCCTGGCAAATTGCTGATTCACACCCCCCACTTGGAGCTGGAAGACTCTGTTTAAATGCCTGAAGAAGTGGCGCCCCTCGCCCCCCCTCCCGCTTTAGCAGATTCCATCGCCAGAGGACAGCCTAGAGGTCAGAATGCTCTTTAGTTGGAGCATAACTCTGTCCTTAGCTTTGGCACACAGAATTTGCCATTTAATACTACAAGACTGCTTTCATGGGCTAGAGAGACCGTCCAGCAGTTAAGAGTGCTGGCTGTTCTTCCACAGGATGCAATTGCCAGCACCTTTAGGGCAGATCACAACTGTTTGCAACTGTATTTCCAGTCCCGGGAGATCACACAGACACACCTATGGACAAAATACCAAGGCACATAAAATAATAACAAAATAGATTAAAAGGAGATACTTCTTCGTGTTCCTCTTCCCTCCTCTCTCCCCCCTTTTCCATCTCTCAGTTAAGATTCTTTAGTTCATGCTAATTGCTTTGTATTTCCAGTCTCACTCACCAGAACAACTTAAGCCACCGGCGGCGGCAGCATCACATTTCGTAGGTGAGGAAAGGATGACGTAGAGCCATGGGGTCGGAGGTCAGATTGGGCGGTACCAGAGCTCATACTCACAACCTCAGCTGACCCACAATTTCTCTAACAAAAAGAGCCATAGAGACTCACTATTCAGAATAGCCCTAGACAGTCCATATGGCCCCGATAAAGATCAGCATTTTAAGGATGATGAAGGGGAGGTGTGGAAGAGGGCCATCTCAGAGAGCGTTAGGAGATGAAGGCCTTACTGCGTCCCTGAGGACCCGGTCCCTAGCTCTAAGGGTGATGCTGAATGTCCTGGCCTGAGAAGAGGGCTCCGGGATGCAGAGAGCATAAGTAAGAGCTCAGGGAACAGGTCTACACTGTATTCTAGACTGAACCAAAGAATCAAGGTAAATGATGCAGTTTCAACCCCACCCACTTTGAAAAAAATAGTTGTAAGAACCAAATGGGGTGAAAATGTAGGATCCTGAAGCTCACAGGAAAACATCAGTAATCAGAAAATACCCAACTTTGCTTCTACATAAATAACTCACGTTTTCCAGTTTCTGTGGGCAACACAGATTCCTAGAATTCCCCAAGCCAAACCAGAAACCTGTGTGGTAACAGGACATCCCACAAGGCAATGAGGGTGACAAGCTGAAAGAAAGGATCATTTTAGCTAGCGAGAAACCCCCCATCTTCCCATATTTGTCTGAGCAGATGCATTTAGAGCCTCTCACCTTCTCTGAGGATTCTCAGAGGCTCTGCCCCAGGAGTACTGGGTGTGAATTAATCTGTGTGTCTGGAACAGCTCGTCGGATTTGTTTGCTCTTGTCCCATGGAGGAACATTAGCTTGCCATAATCTACTCTCCTACTATAGCATCTGTACAGATTCACCTTTGCCAAGATTCCTTAGTCCCACCCCAACACCCCACCCCCACCTCTGCAGAAGGAAGTGAAAAGCCCTCTACTTTTTCAGCATCTAACAATTCCTTCCATGATGGTTTATATTGATTGACAGCTTGAAGGATCTAGAATCAACTAGGAGTCAAGTCTCTGGGTGTGCCTAGGAGGAGTTATCTTGGGCTAACTGAGCAGAGAATTCCCACCCTGAATGCAGGTGTCCATGGGTTCGGGTCTCTGACTGCATAAAAAGGAAGAAACACGTGCTCGCCGGTTTAACCTCTCTGCTTCCTTGCCAATACAATTGACACAGCGTGAGCAGCTGCCTCAGGCTCCTGGCACCATGACTTCAGCCCTGTGGACCATATCCTCCAGCTGTGAGGGAAGATAAACCTTTAAGTTACTTTGTGTCAAGTATCTTGCTGCAGCAAAATAACCCTTTCTTGGTTTATGTCTCCATTCTCTTTCCCTTCTTCACACAGGGACTTTTTATTTTATTAGAGTGCCGGGGCTGGAAGCGAGCGCTTTGCACACATAATTCAGACAGTCTTGTCTTCTTAATTCATGAAATGAATTCCTCATTTTGGACCCAAAAGTCATTCAGTCTATAGAATACCAACATACTGTGGGAGAAAGGGGAATGGCTTTGGGAATTGGCTCTGCAGAAGACAATTTTAGCTACAGAGGATTCGGCTGTCAGTTAAAAAAGAAAATTAAAAATAGCAGGAACTTAGGCAAGATGGAAGTTTATCATTCATCTAAAAGAGGTCTAAGGCCAGATGTAGTAGTGGTGCACATTTACAAAGCCCGCACCCTGGAGGCAGAGGTGGACAGGCTGCTCTAAGTCTGAGCCAGCCCTGGCTACATAGCAAGGTTCTGTTTACAGAAAAACAATAAACAATAAAGCGTTGGGCGCTGAGGAGACAGCCTAGTGGATGGTCATGCAAGCACAAGGACTGGAGCTCAGAGCTCCAGGGCCATGTTAAAGCTGAATATGCTAGCGTGCACCTGTAGCCCCAGCTGGGGACTAGCGGGCACCTGTAACCCCAGCTGGGAACTAGCGTGCACCTGTAACCCCAGCTGGGGACTAGCGTGCACCTGTAGCCCCAGCTGGGGACTAGCGTGCACCTGTAACCCCAGCTGGGGACTAGCGTGCACCTGTAACCCCAGCTGGGGACTAGCGTGCACCTGTAGCCCCAGCTGGGGACTAGCGTGCACCTGTAACCCCAGCTGGGG
>BDUI01000038.1:849092-872048 GCA_002335545.1 Apodemus speciosus | reverse complement strand
TCAGAAATCCGCCTGCCTCTGCCTCCCAAGTGCTGGGATTACAGGCGTGCGCCACCACCGCCGCCCGGCTAAAGGAGATCTTGTAAGCAAGAGTCTTGGAATACAGTAAGGATTCAAAATGCAGGCACTGTTGCATTAGGAAGGACAGGCTGGGTTATGACACAGTGACACGTAAGCCCCAAGTTCTGCTGGCTTTACTCAATGAGCTAAGCTTCTCAGCCAAGCTATGTCTTTCCCATAGGGCAATGGGGGAGGGGTGGACTAGGTCTGTGCTTCCCATGGCTGCTCTGAAGGCTAGCACTTCATAAGAAAGCCAAAGGGAACATTCACAGAGACAAGAGATGCCCACGTAGGTGTCTCTTCACTACCACCTAAGAGAGACAAACATGGCTTATAACCTAAGCTCACTGGGCAGAACTAGTAGACTGAGCATCAAGTTGTCTCTAAAACATTAACAGCAGAAAGAACTGTTTAGGGAGTGCTTCATCTCTGTCATATGTATTTTTTTTTTTACCACTGAAACCACCATCATCATCAATGTTATAGGTCTGTAAGTGTTTTGCCATGTGAATTTGGCGAACATTTAAACCTATTGATACAGGTGAATCCTCAAAGAATTCAATCACTTCATCCAATACTCATGCTGAAGCAACATTATCATATTAGACCACAGGGACGAACTCGAGCGAGTAAGGACTTTCCCCTCATGGCCCATGCAGTACAATAATGACACAAGCGAATAAGTACAGCAATCTCTATAGCAGGCGGCACTAACAGTGGACAGCCAGTGTGTGTTACTGCTGAAGCTGGCCTGCTAAGAAGGTGCCGGCCTGAGGGAGAGATGTTCAAATTTCTGGGCAATGGGAACTCAGTGGGTCCCGAGGGCTGGAAACACAGGCAATATGGCTGGAAGGGTAGGGAATAAGAGGAGGAGGTGACGGATGACCAGGAGCCAGCTTGGGGGGCCAGGAGAAGAGGCTTGGGGTTGAGTTACAGGGAGGTGGGGGCTTAGCGACTTCGAGCAGGGAAAAGCAGCAGCTCAACTGAACTGTTTTCCAAGGTCTCAGTGCTGATGGTGAATGGAAGGACTAGGAAAACCAGCAAAACCGAGAGGGGCTGATCTGTAAAGGAGACTGATGGAGTCCCCCAGCTGAGGCATGGTGGGGGCTTGGAATATGTTGGAGCAAGAGAGAGAGAGACAGACAGACAGACAACATCATATATTGGGATATTTTGTCTGTAGAGCAGTTGATAATGGAGTTAGCGTCATGACTCGTCCCCTTAACTCTGACCAGTTCTCGAGTGTCCACATTCATTCCAAGGATCCGTTGAAACCACCCACTCTTGGGTGGACCGTGGGATCAGTGACACCCCTGAACTCTTCCATTTCTCCAGACCACACATCTCTATACAAAGGTTTGACAGAGTCCTTGGAAATTTCATTCTACAGTGAAACCAAGTCAATTCTTATCGAATGGATAGAGATACCCGGTGCAAACCTCACGTTCTTCAGTCTTACTTCTTGCTTTGTGCCAACAGCCTCATGTTTAGGGCTGCATGTGGATTAGAGTCTTCCTCAAAAATCCTATGTGAAGCTCAGGTTTTAGCAGAGGCAGGGGTGGACATCCAGGCAGAGACTCAACTTCGTACCCCTCCTGGCTCTGAGCGTCACTCTCGCCTCCTGGGAGTAAAGTAGGGCCTTGGTAAACACACCTGAATTCCCCGCAACAGCTACTGGCCTAGAGTTTGGTGTCATGCACAGGGCCTTTAGAGACAAGGAATCAAAAGCCCAGTGTGGTCACAATCAACTTACAAGTTACTTCTAGGTCTAGCCTTTGTAATTATTCCCCACAACATTGGAATCCTTCCATTTTTCCAGCTTCCTGTGGGGTGAATGATGGTCCTAAAACAGCGGCCATTTGGTAGATCTGAACCCCARTTTACATAGCCATGCAGTAAAATGGATTCATCTATCCATGCAGCAAAATTCCTGTGGGCTTACAACTCCTTTTGTAGCCAACAGGAGTTGTGAATAAAATCTCTCTGAGGCTATAATAAGAATTAATGAGGCTCAGTGTCTATAAGGTCTTGCCAAGCAGAGACCAGGCAGTCAGGGGTGCTTATGAATCACGGGGTAAATCATGTTTGTTTTGAGTAATTTCTTGCATCACTAGTACAAAGAGCCATCCATAACCTTGTGGAGTAGAAGAGGGCTTATAGTGATATCATCTGGACTCCATTGGGCTGAGATAGCCCCACTCGTCAGTTCTGTCATCTGCTACACATGTAGACTCTCTCATAGGCAGGTTCCACTCTGTGCCCATGAAGGAAATAGAATAAGTTTTATAGATAGCTATAAATTAGAGTTTGGGAAAATAGACATGAGGCTGGGTGGTAAGAGTAAATAGGCCTAGTTGAGACTAACCATCCTTGAGAAAAAAAAATCCCTGCTCCCCCTCTTGATAAGTTCCGAGGAGGAAATATGTCAGCATAATTTTCTCAGCTACCCAGTTCTTCCCCCTTATCAGCCTGGCTCTCCTTCAAGGACTTCCCAAGACCAGGTGCAGAGCAGGATGAAGGAAGTTGATTGACTTGGCCAAGAGCACCCCCTTGAGCGGACTGACGAATGCCCATAGAGATCCTTTGTCTTGTATCCCACCAATGAGAGTACCCAATTACCCGGCCTATTGCTGGACCACCCTCTGTAAAGTAGAAAAGTGTGTACTTTCTTTGTTCCGGGTTGTTGCTGCCTTTCCTGAGAGGCACAACCCCACGTGCGTGGACATATCTTCAATCAATAAACCTCATGCTCTTGCAGTGATCTTTCATCAAGCTGTGTGGTCTGTGGGATTGTGCATTTGAGCTGAGACCCTGGAGGGTCTTCAGAGTTACAATACCCACAGCTTTTCTTAGCACTTGTTACCAGTGCTAAGAAATGGTCCCAGCATTTCTAACCTCTTAGGTTGTGTCTTAGCTATGGGTTTCTATTGCTGTGGAGAGACACCATGACCAAGGCAAGTCTTATAAAGAAAACATCATTGGGGCTGGCTTATCAGTTTCAGAGGGTCAGCCGTTTATCATCCTAGCCGGAAGTATGGCAGCATGCAGGCTAATCTGGTGCTGGAGGAGTTGAGAGTGCTTTGATCTGAAGGCAGCCAGGAGGAGGGTCTCATTCCACTGGGCAGAGCCTGAGCATAGGAGTCTTAAAGCCCAACCCCCATAGTGACACACTTCCCCCTAAGACCACACCACAACCCTAACAGGCCACACCTCCTAATACTGCTACTTCCTGACCAAGCATATTTAAATCACCACAGGTTACCACTGAAACTTTCACAACTTCCTCGAGTTGTGGTAACCCCCACCTATCAAATTATTTTCATTGCTACTTAATAACTGCAATTTTGCTACTGCTATGAATCTGTGATGTAAGTATCTGATATGCAGATGATTTTAGGCGACCCTTATGAACAGGTCTTTCAACTCCCAAAGGGGTCAAGACCCACAGGTTGAGAATTGATGCCATACACTGCCCTGTCCCAGCAGTTTTCTGGAACCTTAGCACAGTCTCCTATGACCTCATAATTTTGCACTTCGTGTTGCTGCAAACCCAGAACCATGCGACCCTTTCTTCTGAGCTTTGCTGCCAGCTCAACCACATAAAGCTGCAGGGTTTTGTGTTTCGCTGCTGGGCTTTGGAATTGTTTTTGGTCTGATGTTTCCATGATGTCTTCTCATTCCTTTACTCCACGCCATTGTATACAGGGAGGATGTATGCAGTTTTGGTTTTATAGGGCTTAAGGTTGAGAGGTTACTTTGAGTCTCAAGGCATTCTTTGCACCTTGGCCCTTTGACCAATGTTAGAGCTACGAAGACTTAGTGGACTTCTGCTGATGAACTAAATGCATTTTGCATTATGAAGTGGCTGCACTTGGGCCAAGAATCTGGGTGGTGGAGTCACATGCATATTCTAGCTCAGAGGGGTCTAGGGAAGGAAGTTTCTAGTGCCCGTGGCCTTTAGAGTAGGAGGTGGCTCTGAAGCCCTGGCAGAGGGGTAGGTAGGAGCTGCCCAGAAGGTAAAGCATGCTGTGTAAAGCATGCTGTGTGGCACTTGTGCTATCCAGAGCTCCACTTACGTGAGTTTCCCTGAACACCCTCGCCTCATCACACCACAAACCCTCCACATCCTTCCTCGCCCTCCACAATGCCAACATAGGTTCCAGAACCAGCACCTCTCCTAAGACCCCAGGTGTGGTCCAGCTCTTTAGCTAGCAACCAAGAACACAAGGTGTCAGCACTTTAGACCCAAAGAAAATGGCCTTGGGAATTTGGCTTTCCTCTATCCCCTTAAGGGAAGCTAAGAACCCGTGGAGAATGTCAGGTAGCTTCACCTTGGTGAAGAGTATCTAGACCCATCTCATCTTTAGCAATGAAGCTATGGGACACCGTTGTAACCCACATCTTCAGGGCAGACAGACCATCTGGAGAATGCCTTCCTGCCAAGGTGACTGGTGTGCTCATTACTGAAGCCTGACAGAGAGGTAATGAACTATTCTCCTATCAGGTCATACCCTCCCTGCAACTGACACCATGTAGGTCAAATCAAATCGGGGGCAACTTTGGGGCACCCTTCAGAATCACTGCTCCTAGGGCAATTCCTTATTAAAATAAGCCATCTTAGGGCTTGGAATCGAAATGGTAGGCAACTTCTACTTTTAAAAACTGGTTGCTAGTGTTTTAAAATTTCTTTGACCGTCTCATTGATGTATGCAATGCATTCTGGTCGTATCCATCTTTATTATAATCTTCTCACCCCTCCCTCACTCCCGCTGACCCCTTTGCTCATCCTAACTAGCTTTCCTCCCACATAAACGTGTTTTTCGGTGCCCACTGGGATAGTCACGGTTGCTCGAATAAGCATAGGGAGGGGGTTATTTCCTGAAGTATAGACAACTTTGAGTGGCTATCCATGAAGACAGAGACCCTCCTCCTCTGGGGGTGGAGCCTATGAGCCCGTTCTTTGTCCATGATGGGATGCTGAAGGGCCCGGTCTACATGGAGCTTGCTCTGCTCACCGCAGTTGCTGTGCGTTTGTGATCCTATTGGCCATTTTATATCCAGAAGGTAAGAATGCCTCCCAACTCTCCTCCCCAGCCTCCAGCTCTTACACATCATACTTCTTAAAGGTCTAAAATGGAAACGGTGTGCACTTATGCTGCAGAAGGGCGGGAAGTAAAGAACAGAAGAAAAAAAAACCATGACTAACCAATGCAAGCACTATTGTTATTTTGCTATCATTTCTTCATGACGCTTTATAAGTGTCTTAAGGCCTTATTCCATAGCACATCTTCTATTTTATTTTATTTTATTTTATTGATGTGGATTTAAAAAATCTTTAGTGGACATGCATTGCAATGCTAGATTCAGTGTTAATCACTAAGAACTCAGTAGAAGGCTAAGAGCATATACTGCCCTTCCACAGGTCTTGAGTTTAGATCCCTTACCCATGTCAGGTGGCTCACAGGCACCTGTAACTCCTTTTCAGGGGATCTAACCCCCACAGGGACCTACATTCATGTACACACACACACACACACACACACACACACACACAAAATTTAAAAATAAAATACAATAAGTCATTTTAAAAAATTCAATGGAAATTGAGACAGGAAATGTTGAACAACCAGAGAGAGCAAACAGCTAGGATACATGATGGTAAGTATAAGGCGGAGATTATAAAGACCCCTTAGAATAAACCTTCAGCCTAGGCTTGGAGGAGGGAGATACTCAAGGAAAGCTTCCTGGAGAAAGGACTCTTGGACCCCGAGAAGGCTAGGCGGTGAACTTAGCAAAGAAGAACTGAGAAGCGTGGAGGGAAGAAAATGGTTCATGATATGGGAAGGACCACATGGTACTTGGAAGATTTATCAGGGAACCGGCTCAGCACAGTGGGAGCCCAGATTGTGCCATGGACTGAATTATGTTCTCTCCAAATCCATGCACTGACATTCTGATTTTCAGCTCTATTTGGAGACAAGCCTTTAAGGACATGATGAAGGTTAAATGAGATACTAGGGAGGATACCTATTCCAGTAAAACCCAAGGCAAGGGAAGACCACGTGAGGGTAACAGGATAAAGAGGGCAGCTACAAAGCAGGAGGAGCCAGCCTTGCTCACAGCTTGGATTTGCTTGTCCAACCTGCCGAACTGTGAGCTGCCGAACTGTGAGGGAAAGCTCTTATTATGGTAGCCTGTGGACATCTCTCCTCCTGGTGCCAAAGTCCATGTGAGTCAGGCCTCTTTAGAGAAACAGAACCAGCATAGGGTTTATATTGGGAGAGAGGTTTGCTATGTGGAAATGTCATTCAGGAGGCTGTAAATCCAAAATCAGCAGGGCTCATGTCCGAGCTTGAAGGCTGTCAGGCAGGTGAGTTCTCTCACAGCAAAGAAGGCCACCCTCTTGTTTCATTTCGGCCCAATGGACTGGATAAGATGTATCACACATCTGAGAGTTCATGAATTTAAACTGTAATCACATCCCGAAACATCTTCTTACAAATAATCAGAACCATGCCTTAGCAACTAACTGGGTACCCCCTTGTCCAGTCAGGTTGGCACCAGTGACTAACCACCACAGACTCTTTGGTGAGGAAAGGTAAGAGGAGGAGACAGCATTGTTGCAAGGTGGGGTCAGAGATCATCTAACTGCCCCTTAAACAAAACTAACAGGTTTGAATTTAATCCAGAGGTCAAGGGGAGGCACCGGATGGATTTATTCAGGCGATGGCAAGTATAGAGTGCCCATTTTAAGACTAAATATGGAGAGTATTGAGAGCTGGGTATGGTACATGTGCCTATAATCACAGCACTCAGAAAGCTGAGGCAGGAGCATCTCCAGTTCAGGGCCTGCCCAGGCAACACAGAAATAGGGTACCTCAGAAGAGAAACGTGAAAAATGGGTCTTGGGGCTGCCGTGTGGAAGCACAGATAGACTTTCTGGTACAGTTGGTGGACAGCATGGAATCCTAGGGCAGGCACCACTCCTGTCTTGGTATATGCAGTAATGGTGTCTCATGGAGTTTCTCAGTATACTCAATGGCCCTGCGTGCACTGGAAGGAAATGAATGGAAGCAAATAGTATGAAGCTGAGGGAGTCCTGTGAGTCTCGTGATAGCCACCTTTTGGTGGCTTCTGTCTTAGGGATCAAACTTGACACTTCATTACTGATTAATTTTGTAGACAGTTTCATACAAATGTATAATGCTCTGTTGTTTCTCCCTCCCATCACTGTCTCCTACCTCCCTCCTGTCGCTATCAACCACCCCCCCTTGTCCCTACCAGTTCCTTTCCACACATCATCACATGTTTTTTTTTATTGAGCATTGAGGGTTTTGTTTTATGAGCATTTCGCTTAACCAGGGCCATCTGTGTGACCTTTAGATCTCGTCACCAATGGGGGCATAATGGTTCTCCCTACTTCTGCTTGCATCTACAGGGACAAAGAGAGCCTCGGCAGAGGTAGGGTTCCCCAAGCCTCTCCTCCCTCTGTGCCTGATGGGCCGTTCTTGTTCTTATACCAGTATGGGTAAGGATGTAACTTCTTGGCCATTTTCCGGATGTCATTTACAGGTCTGCTCTTACCATTGGGTATCATATGCAGACAAGTTTGCCCTGAAGTCAAATGCCCCTCCTACATGGTCATACACTATGACACTGGGAGAAAAAAACCTAAATGTGATGACACTGGAGAGCAAGCATGACCCTCGGTTGTCCTAGGCTGAAGAAGAAGGATCTCCTTGTTTGTCCCCTTTGCAGGAAGTTTCATTTCTCAGGGACGCAGGGTCCCACCAAACATGACATATTCCCCCTGTGTTGACAAGCTCTTCAGCCTCCAGATCAAAACCTTGTCATTTTTTTAATGCTTCAGTAAAATGAATTGCACAGCCTACACCTCCTTCTGTTCTCCCCGCATTTTCAGACGTAAGAGATGACAGAAAACATTCCTTTCTCCCCTGCAAAGTGGCTGTGATCTCACAAGGGCCTTTTTCGCTTCTGTTTTTATCTTGATGTGATTATAGTCTTCTTTGAAGCTCTGAAGGTAAGACTTCTAGACCCAAAAGAAGAGAGAAGACAGAATAACTGGCTACTCGTCTGCTGTGTTTGGAGGACAACAGAAAGAAAGGAATAAAAAACAAACTGTCAAAATCCCGAATCTGCTGTATTTGTGTTTTCTACAGCAGAGAACGATCCGATGGTCTTTGTTCTAACATTGAGATATTCACTATCTGCTTGCTTCTAGTCGCCGAATCCAGTGGGATCATTCAACACAGTCAGGAGGCCTCAGATTTACATCTATGCTTATGTTGGAGGAAGGTTCTTGGGTTTCTTTACAGATATTGCTCACAGACCACTAACTGGAACCGCAAACTGGAGTAAAGGTGGGCTACCTTCTAAAAGTGTGCTTGGCCCAACTTGACAGTGAGCAGGAGAAAAACTCCTTCCCTCAAGCACACCAGAAGACTGACTAACCTAAGAGATGCCAATCTCAAGTCTCCATGAAGCAAGCTCTGTGGTTCTGTAAGGAAGAGTCAAGGAACCTCCCTGTATAGAAAGGCCTTTCTCACTGCAAAATTGCCCAGAGAACTAACTTAATAGGCTGTTTAGCAGTGTGGAGGATGAGGCTGCACAGGGAAAAGGACACGGAAGTCGTCATATAAGTGGGACGGACTCCTTCAGATGCCATGCAGGCCACTGGTCAAGAAGTTCCACAAGATTGGAAACCAAGTACAGAAGCTTGGTAGGAAAGACGAAACGTGGGTCATTTCCGGTTTGTCCTTGAGAGCAGTGAGTGACTTTCTGTAGGGGAGGAAGGAGAGTTTGCCACTCTGCCAGAGTCTGCTGCTCTTGTCACGAGGCAGTGGGGGCACCATCTTGGGCTAAAATTAAATCAGGCCTTTCTGCTCTCTGTCCACCATTCAGGCAAGGCATGAACTGGGCCAAGGTGCTAATGCAATTAGGGCGGTGAGCTGGTGCCCAGCCACCCGACTCCATTCTGACTCATCTGCTACTATGCCCTCCAGGTGACCCATAGCATCCCTCCTGCTGGTCCTTGACTCTCTTCTTGGCTTTTTGCCAGCAGGAGAGGAAAATTCCCATGATAATCAGTGAGGGAGATCATGACTAGTAAAGAAAAGAAACGCTGTCTTCAATATTTTTCCTGTCTCTTTGGGATGTGCTGGGGCCCATGATTTACTGGAGGACTATCAGGTCAGTGAGGAGCCATGAAGGTCAGGAACAGGATTTTCGTGTGTGCTCTACAAATCATAATGTCTCTTTGTCTATCTTTTCCCTTACAGCCATTTCTACTATTACTAATGTACCCAGCTTTCCCTAGGGCTGGGCCCATCTCCTGGCGTGATGTCTTGGACCTCCTAGACAGTTCTATTGTACCTCGCCAGGATGCCAGTACATCTTGACCTTGAAGAAAGCAAGAGTACTCTGGTCAGCCGTAATGAGCATGTGACCCCCAAGGCAAGAACGTGTCTCAGATGATTTGAGGAACATTCTTGTGAAGCAAACAGCCCATGCTGCTCAGGACAAACACAGAACGCCAGATGGCTCTGCTCACACAGAGCCTTGCGCAGATCCTCAAAGTGGAGACTCTTGCTACTTGCTCCATCACTTCTCTTTGAAAGATGCTTGAAGATCCAGGAGCTTCAGATACACTGGCTGCTCTGTAGGTCTTCAAGTTGGCCATGATGAAGTCTCCTGGTGAATGGGTCTGATCCTCAGAATTGCATTTTTAGAATTTACTTAATTTTTTTTGAGCCTCACCTCCCCAATGTAAGTGGGGTTAAAGAGGCTAACTGGTAAGATTTTGATAATGATAAATAAGTTAGGCTGATAGTTGGGATAAGTTAAGATGTAAGTTAGATACCCACTGCTTGCTTGACCCAGGGTCCACTAGTACTTGCAGTACACAAATGCTTGGCTGGAGTGGAAGTCACAATGGCTGATAAAGTCAATCTAGTTCCTAGAGTCAGGAGAAGCTTACTCCACCTAGCTTAGAAGATGCAACTCACCAGCTAGAGTGCCAACAGTAAAAGAGACATCCAACCATTATAGCATCATACAGCGTCAGGCCCATAGCATCCTTTTCCACAGCAGGGGATGCTGCATATCATCTGCATGGCAGATCAGTGGCAATACCAATCCATGCCTAGGAAACTAGTCAGTCTCTAAGGGGAGAGAAGATGGTGAATGGGACAACTGACAGCTCAAAGTTACTGGCTCCATGGGGTAACCATGCGACTGCCAAGCAACCAATGCTAGGCAGACATGACGAAGCCTCATTGTCCTTTTTTGGAGCCCTATGCACCTGCTGCCTTTCTGGGTTGCATCCTTCCTTCAGCCTGATCAGCTGCCTTCTCTCTAGCAAAAGGTCCGGCTAACTCCCTTAGCCCGGCTGCTTGCAGACCTCCGTGGTAGTACATTTGTAGATTGCCTCGAGGTGGGGGAGTTTTTGTAGATGGATTTTTGTCACTGCCCGGGGTTAGGTTTTTAGAATCATACTCTCATGGAGTCATCTCTTTGTTTTCTGACTTTGAACCCTAGTCTATGGGCTTTGGTTTTAGAGAGCTAGACACTGAGTTAGGGACGTTCTTGCCCTCTGAGGAGGATTTTGTGTGTCCCAGGAGGGAGGAGGAGGAAGGTGGAGGATACTGAGGACCCAGGATGCTCAGCAGACAGGACTTTGGCCCATTTCTCCCTTCATGCCACAGCTATTCTGTTTTAAGACCTTTCTTGCTTTTATCTGGTGTTGCTGACTTGAAATGCATATTCCTCTTCTTGGCCTCTAGTGTTATGCTGCATCTGGCTTGTGTATACCCAGGAAAGCATCACAGGGCTTTCAAAGATTTAGGAAGTTAAAAAGCTGTTTTTAAACTATTGAGAAGCTAAAATCAGCCATGGAGGCTGTATTAGTCAGGGTTCTCTAGAGTCACAGAACTTATGGGTAGTCTCTATATAGTAGGGGAATTTGCTGGTGACTTACAGTCTGTAGTCTAACTCCCAACAATGGTCAGCAGCAGTTGTGAATGGAAGTCCAAGGATCTAACAGTTGCTCAGTCCCACAAGGCAAGCAGGCAAAGAAGAGTCAATCTTCCTTCTTCCAATGTCCTTATGTAGGTCTCCAGCAGAAGGTGTGGTCCAGATTAAAGATGTATGCCACCACGCCTGGATCTGGGACTTGCCTTGTCCCAGATGACCTTGAACTCAGAGATCTCTGTCTTAATCTTCTTGGATTCATAGCCACCATGCCTCAAGATCTCTAAGCCAAGATCCAGGTCAGAAATTTGTATCTCACAGCCTCCAGATTAGGATCACAGGTGAGTCTTCCAATTCTGGATTGTAGTTTATTCCAGATATAGTCAAGTTGACAACCAGGAATAGCCATTACAGAGTCCATAGTTACAACAGGGAAATTGGTAAATATGAACATTGTAGTGTCTAATCCAATAGTTGGCTTCTTTCCTGATCTCCAGATATCCATAGCCCAGTGAATCTGTAGGGCTGACCCAGAGGTAACCCAAACACAGCCAACTGCAAATTGAATTCAAATTTATTCCCCCACTAACATAGTTATCCTCTTAAATAGTAGCTGTTTTGGTCACTCGTACCAAAAGATGTCAAGAGTCAAGGATTCTGATAATGGAAGGATGAGTCACAGGCTTCATCAGAGGGATGACTTAGCTACAGGGAGATTGCTTCGGCCTCTCTGTTGCCTGAGGCAGAATAACAGTTCCTGAGCTCATTAGGAAATGCTCTGAGGCTTGGGGGGTGAAGTTTCCTTTCTCTGAGTATACATGGAGACCATTCTTCAGAGAAAAGTGCAAACTGGTACTCCAGCAGTAGCACCATGCAAGCAGACCAAATCTGGAGAGGACTTACTCTTCTGTGCAACAGAACAGGTAGTCAGGTAGAACAGACATAAAACGAGCCAACTGCTATTTCCTTATTGATTTTTTTTTAATTTTCTTTAAAATTGAAGCTGCTAAATATTCTTGCCTTGCCTTGCTGTGCTAAAAGGAGCCAGGCAGAGGTGTAGGGATATATCTGTGTAATGGAGTTACAAATGTCCCTGAGACAATAGGACACTGTCTTCTTATAACAGGATGATACAAATCAGGAGAGATAAAGGGAAGAACATCTCAGGGGAGCTCCCAGTTCGGATGCCACAGCAAGCCCCCAACACGCTGCTTGCTCCCAAAGCTTGCGTGTCGCACTGTCTTACTCTCTGTCCTGACAGCCAGAGAGACGTTGCTCATCACCCACAGTGCTTTCCTGACTGATGCTGTGTCCACCCCAGAGAGCTTTCCCATACCTTTGCAGGCCAAGGAAGGTGATTCAGGAGATCAGAATCATTTGCTCTCCCTGACCCCATTCAAAAGAATTGAGTAGAAAAGGGGGAAGACTTGAGGATTCACATGGTAGGCTTACAAAAACTATTGATTTGTTTTGGCTTTCTTTAGTGCTTATGGATGCGGCTCAGTAATAGAGAATATGCCTAGCATGCCCAGAGCCATGAGTTCAATCTCCAGTACTGAAGAAACTACGTCTGCTGCGGGGGAGGGGGAGGGGRGGGGGAGGGGGAGGAGGAGGGGTGTGTGTGGCATGACCTCTGACCTCAGCATCCAGGAGAAAGGCAAAAGGATCAGAAGTTCAAGGTCATCTTCAGCTACAATTTGAGATTAGCCTGGGATACATGAGGTCCTGTCTTAACAATAACAACAACAACAACAACATGTACTTTTATATATAAAAGTACACATATACACACACATATATCTCTTTAAAATGTGACTGTATTTACTAAATGGCAATGAAGCAATTTTTTAAAACCAAAACTATAACTCTCAAGACAAGCGTGGGGCACATGCATGTCATCTCAGCACTTAGAAGGCAGAAATGAAAGTGCCAGGCCGACCCAGGTTATATATGAGACCCTGTCTCAAAAAACAAACCAAAATAAAGCTGATTTTTTTATTAGAAGAAAAAAAGATGTAACAATTTCTAATCAAATGCAATTTAGCCTCGAGTCTAAAAACCTTGAAGCAAAGAGTAATTTTTTTTCTAAATTTAATTATATTTTTAAGTCATTGTGTAGGCATTAGATACCATTACAGAAATTTCAAATAAGGTATGTTTTAATGAATTATTTTCCCCAGTGCCCCTCGACCCTTATAAACTCCCTTTGCCTTCCCTGCCTCCTCCTAAACATTTTTCCTCCTCTTTCAGTCTCCTTTCTAGGTTTTTTTAAAAAATATTTTTACCCACATCTCTACCCACGTATATACATACATACACATTAGCCCAAGCTAGGCTTTGAATCTGAGAGAGAACACATGGTTTTCATCTTTCTGGGTTTGGGCCACCTTGCTTAGTATTACTCTTTCCATATCTCCCTGGTCTCTTGTCTTAGTGTTCTATGGCTGTGAAGAGACACCGCGGCCATGGCAACTGTTATAAAGAAAATCATTTCATGGGGCTGGATTACAGTTCAAAGGCTTAGTCCATTATCATCATGGTGAGAAGCATGGCAGCGTGCAGGAAGCCATGGGGCTGGAGAAGGAGCTGAGAGTTCTTCATCTGGATTAGCAGGCAGCAGGAAGGGAAAGCCCTATTGGGCCTTGCTTGACCATCTGAATCCTCAAAGCCTGACTCCAGAAACACACTTCCTCCAACAAGGACACAACACCTACTCCAGCAAGGTCATACCTCCTAATATGGGGGCCATTTTTTTATTCAAGCCACCACTCTTGTAAACTTCATAATTTTACTTTTCTTTACAGATATATAGAATTCCACTGTATATTTTCATTACCCATTCATTTGTTGATGGACATCTAGACTGATTCCGTTTCCTATTGTGACGAGAGCAGCAATACATACAGATGCAATTGTCTCTATTTTAGGACATAGAAGGCTTTGGGTGTATGCCCGGGAGTGGTCCTGATGGCTCATATGGTGTTTCTGCTCTGAGGTTTTTGAGAGGTCTGATTTCCATAATGACTGTGCTAGGTTGTACTCTCGCCAGCAGTGAAGAAGGCATGCTTGCTGTCGTTGATGTCTGGTAGATTGACAAAACATGATGAGGTGCTGGGCAATGAGGATGTATAGAGATGAACTCCAAGCCCCTCTGGGTGGTAAGTATTTATAGATCTAAGTATTTATAGATCGAGATTTGCAAAACGAGGTAGGGCACATTAGGATTTTCCAGTGAATGGGAATGGATGGGCTAGTGTTGATAGGTGGAACTGGAATCCACAAATCTGGTAGCATGAGGTCCTGGTGGGGAAATTTGCCTCTACTCCTCAGACTCTCTAGGTTGTGATGATGCTCAGAGTTTCCCTGAAGCTCCAAATTCTAGCTGTTTGCACAAAGGTAAACTTCACAGAGATGAAAGATGAGATCCAAATTCAGGAAGCAGGCTGCTGGTGACTTTGACAAACACTGATGTGGCCTGAACATGCCCTGTGTCTACTAAGGTCACAGCTGCATGGATCCATGGAGCTGCCTCCTTGGTAGAATTAGGAAGCACTAAAGACTTGTGAAAACATGTCCCTTAGTTAGAAGCCATGCCTTAAATTTTTGGGGACGCAGCACACACAACAGTAATACGATAAGAGAACTGACTGCTGAATCTGGGTATGTATTACCCACAGAGACTCCCAAAAGTACACCATGAAAGACCTCCTTACCCAACTCGTGGAAGTCCAGAGTGATAGACTTTGGGAGACAGAAAGCCATCAAGACCTCTCCATCCCAGGCCCTGGTTGTGACAGGACAAGCCTAAGATTCCTAACTTCTGTCCAGAGGCTGCCTTTAAAAGATTCTCCTGGGAATCTCAAGACAGAGCCAACTTAAGGCTGGGCTTGAGGCAAACTCTTAGGGCCCTATTAGAAGGCTTAAGGCAGCCAAACCTTCTGTGGTCGCTTTTGCTAGAGATCCTGAGTGTGTTCATTGATTTAAGACCAAAAGGGAATGTTTTTTTTTTTTTAGCCCAACCCTTCTTTGTCCCCTCGTCTGTGATAATGTGGTGGGCCACACAGCATCGGAAGGACCCATTGTTCTGGACTTTGCTCCAGTCCCTCCCTTTGCAACCTTTCTGCTGCCTGCTTCTTACACATTAGTGTTTGATATCAAAGATTCTGCTCTTATCTGTCTCCATCCATAGGCCCCACTTGGATGAACTAGTTATCCTTTTGTAGTCTGAAATGTGGGATGACATATCAAATTATATTGTCCAATCCTTGCCATAACTGACTCACACATCCAACATGCGTCTTGGGCATCCAATGGGCACCTGCCACTAAATCTGTTCAAAACTGAACCAGTTAGTACGTTGGTACCAAGTCAAAACTATAAAACCTTCCCCTTGGAGTAGTGTAATCTAGGAGAAAGCCCAAATTAGAATTCTCTACTTCTCCCTTTGTGTCTTCTACCTGTCAGTTGTTTGATGTGTATGAAGTCTGTCTGTCTCCATTGTCCATCACGAACAAAGGGCTTTGCTCTGTATTTATTGGATAACACAGCAACCAGCATGAGAAAGGAATGAGGAATTCTCTTTTTTTAATAGAAATTTTAGCAAGTTTTACAGAGAAAGTAATTTTATTCACCACAACTGACCCAGAATAGTGCTTGAAGCCACACACAGATATTATTGACCTATATCACCATGTTGCTATCAACATTTATAGTGGATAGTTGTTTTGTTTAAGGTTGCTCTTAACCTGTTGACAGCTTTCAGCAAACCATTACCATACCCCCCCACACACACCAACACACACACTTCTGTGTCAGGAACATGGGAAAGTACACCATTTATTATAGAAGCTATGCATTTAGAGCTGGAGAGTTGGCTCGTCTTGTTGTTCTTGCAAAGGACCCAGATCCATCCCAAGCACCTACGTGGTGACTCACAACTACCATGCTTCCAGTCCCTCAGGATCTGATATCCTCTTCTGACCTCTGTAGGCACTAGGCACACACAAAGTGCACATACATACACATGCAGGCACATAAAAATAAGAAAATAAAATAAAGATATGTAGTTAGTTTGGGTTATGAAAGTTGATTACATGGGAAGTGTGAGGCACAGTCTTTTTAATTACACTTAAATGGGTGAGCACATAGTAGGACGTTAGATTGCGTACATGGGTTTTTAAAATTATTTTTATTGGATATTTTATTTATTTACATTGCAAATGTTATTCCCTTTTCCGATTTCCTCCAGAAACCCTCTATCCCATCCCCCCTCCTGCTTCTGTGAGGGTGTTCCCCCACCCACCCACCCACTCCTGCTTCCCTGCCCTGGCAATCCCCTACACTGGGGAATCAAGCCTTCATGGGACCAAAGTCCTCTTCTCCCATTGATGCCAAACAAGGCCATCCTTGTTACATATACAGCTGGAGCCATGGGTCCCTCCATGTGTACTCCTTGGTTGGTGGTTTAGACCCTGGGATCTCTGGTTGGTTGGTATTATTGTTCTTCCTATGGGGTTGCAAACCCATTCAGCTCCTTTAGTCCTTTCTCTAATCCCTCCATTGGGGACCCAGAACTCAGTCCAATGGTTGGCTGCAAGCATCCACCTCTGTATATGTCAGGCTCTGGCAGAGCCTCTCAGGAGACAGCTATATCAGGCTCCTGTCAGCATGCTCTTCTTGGCATCCACAATAGTGTCTGCATTTGGTGACTGTATATGGGATGGATCCCCAGGTGGGGCAGTCTCTGGATGGCCTTTCTTCAGTCTGCTCCACACTTTGTCTCTGTATTTGCTCCCATGAGTATTTTGTTCCCCCTTCTAAGAAGGACCAAAGCACCCACACTTTGATCTTCCTTCTTCTTTAGCTTCATGTGGTCTGTGAATTGTATCTTGAGTGTTCCGAGCTTTTGGAATAATATCCACTTATCAGCGAGTGCATACCATACCACAAAAGTGCATTCTTTTTGTTTGGGTTACCTCACTCAGGGATGATATTTTCTTGTTCCATCTATGTGCCTAAGAATTTCAGGAATTCATTGTTTTTAATAGCCGAGTAGTACTCCATTGTGTAAATGTAACACATTTTCTGTATCCATTCCTCTGTTGAAGGACATCTGGATTCTTTCTAGCTTCTGGCTATTATAAATAAGGCTGCTATGAACATAATGGAGCATGTGACCTTGTTATATGTTGGAGCGTCTTTGGGGTATGTTCCCAGGAGTGGTATAGCTGGGTCCTCAGGTAATACCTATGCCCAATTTGCTAAGGAACCACCAGACTGATTACCAGATTGGTTGTATCAGTTTTCAATCCCACCAACAATGAAGAAGTGCAGCAAAGTGGCCGGATATAAAACTAACTCAAACAAATCAGTAGCCTTCCAATACTCAAAGGATAAACAGGTTGAGAAAGAAATTAGGGAAAACAACACCCTTCACAATAGTCACAAATAATATAAAATACCTTGATGTGACTCTAACCAAACAAGTGAAAGATATGTATGACAAGAACTTCAAGCCTCTGAAGAAAGAAATCAAAGATCTCAGAAAATGGAAAGATCTCCCATGCTCATAGATTGGCAGGATTAATATAGTAAAAAGGGCCATCTTGCAGAAAGCAATATACAGATTTGATGCAATCCTCATCAAAATTTCAAATCAATTCTTCATAGAGCTAGAAAGAGCAATTTGCAAATTCACTTGGAATAAAAAAAAAAAAAGGATAGTGAAAACATCAAGAGTGTACAAATGGGACCTCAACAACAAAGGAACTTCTGACGGAATCACCATCCCTGACCTCATGCTGTATTACAGAGCAATCCTGATAAAAACTGTATGGTATTGGTACAGAGACAGGCAGGAAGATCAATGGAATAGAACTGAAGACCCAGAAATGAACCCACACTTCTATGATCACTTGATCTTTGATAAAGGAGCTAAAACCATCTAGTGGATAAAAGACAGCATTTTCAACAAATGCAGCAGCTTCAACTGGAGGTCAGCATGCAAAAGAATGCAAATCGATCCATTCTTATCGCCTTGTACAAAGCTCAAGTCCAAGTGGATCAAGGACCTCCACATAAAACCAGACACACTGAAACTAATAGAGAAGAACATGGGGAAGAGCCTCGAGCACATGGGCACAGGGGAAAGTTCCGGAATAGAACACCAATGGCTTATGCTCTAACATCAAGAATCGACAAATGGGGCCTCATAAAATTACAAAGTTTCTGTAAGGCAAAGGACACTGTCAATAGGACAAAACAGCAATCAACTAACTGATTGGGAAAAGATCTTTTCCAACCCTACATACGATAGAGGGCTAATATCCAATATATACAAAGAACTCAGGAAGCTAGACTCCAGACAATCAAATAACCCTATTAAAAATGGGGTACAGAGCTAAACAAAGAATTCTCAACTGAGGAAACTTGAATGGTTGAGAAGCATACATAGTTTTAAATGCTCTCAAGGCTTATTAATTTAGTTTTAAGGTTTGGCAAAAGTTCAGTTTCTGACGGCAGCCGGTATTTTCAGAAAGGCTTTTCCCAGTGGTCTGTGCTGCTTTCATTTCCTGTTACCCAGACTGAACTTCAGAGCACTCCTAGATCTCAGTTTGCCTCCCACAACGCCTCAGAAGTTGATTTCTCTCTCCCCTGATTTTATGAATGCTTACCACCTTCAATCCCTCCTTTCCACTCCAGCCTGCACTGCAGTCGCCCTGTGTGTGGGTCCAGCCTCATCCTTCTCTTTGTTTATATCATTGTTGAACTTGGCCTTCAAACATGTGCATCTCCCCAGCCCAGCCCCCAACTTAAAGCACTCCAGTGATATCTGGTGCCAGAAAAACAAACAGCATCTTCCGCTGAAGCAAGCTCATCAGTTCCCGCCCCATCTTTCATACCCCAGAGCCCGGAGACGTTGCACACTGCTGTCTCTGGTGCCTTGCCCCTCTGTGCACCTCATTAGTCAGCACCCCATTCTCTCCGAGACACTGTTGCTTCAGCTCCAATCTGCCTAAATTCCCTCCCTTTCTACAGAGTGTCCCCAAAACTCCCCACGCATCTCTGTGGGGTACATCTCTGAAATAGGGTTATGAATTGATTTATAGTAGCTATTCGTTTTTTTTTTTCTTCTTCTTCTTCTGGAGACAGCTAGCATGCGGATTCCCATCCTATACGTGGGATGCCTTCCAAGCACTGCCTGCTTCCTGCCAGGCAAACGAAAATGTCAGCTACCCACTCCTCCAGCCTCCTTCCAGTGAGAGAGAGCTGCTGATGTTCTGTGCCAGATCCGTCCCCTGGGTCAAGTTTGACTGAGAAATGTGTGGCACAGAAAGGAAGGGACACTGGAGGCTTCACTTTGAAGAGGGTGACTATAGCATGGCATCTTTTCCAGTGTCCCCAAAGTAGAGAGCTACATTAGCGACCATGGTGGTATAAACTGCGGCAGCTGATACTGAATGGATCAGCCATGGTCATTTCTCAGCCCACTCAGACTCTGTCTCTTATTCTATAACCCAGCCTCACATGTTTTCAAAAGCAACACATACTAAGTACATACAGTTATATGTATATATATAAAATATATAACTGTATATATATGAGGGAAATCACCTCATCTTATTGCAATATGTCTGTAATAAGATATAATTTGCATAGTATAACGTTTACCTACTGTGAACATACAGTTCAATAGCTCCTAGTAAGCACATGCAGGTGTGTGGTCATCTCCACCATCCAGCCACTCAAAGATGTTCACTCTTGCTACTGGTTGTTGATCTTCATCCCTACTTCTGAATAACTACTGTTTCCTTATTCCAAATGTCCTCAAGTATAAGGTGGCCTTGTCTGTCTGAAGCTTCCTTTAATGTCTCACTGATGTTTTTTGGGGTTCAGAGATGTCATTTTAGGTTTCAAGGTCTGCTCCTCTTGATTGTTAAATAAGATTCCATAATCTGGGTTTATTACGTTCCCCTGCCAGTGTTTTTGATGAACTTAGCCTGAAGTGGGTCCGGTTGCCACCAAGAATTCAAACTACCTTCGTCCTCACGGAGAACGTGAGCTCCTCAGCGGCAGAAATATCTTCTTGGTTTTGGCTTTCCAGTTCCTGGAGCTACTTCTGGCGAACTGACTGTTCAATAAGCATTCTATAGACACGTGGACAACCAATAATATCAAGGACATTAACATTTTTACCCAACTTCATCCAAGGAAGAAACAGCTGGATAGATAACAGTTACCTGTGTCTTGTGGGCGTGGGCGCTTGTCTGTGCATGAGAGCATCTACCCCATTCCCTCCACTGCCCCACCCTGCCTCTTCTGCTGTGCTCAGCACTTTCTTGCTACATAGTGCAGACTCACCAGAAGCCAGCAGGTGACCTTTCACCTTGCCTGCCTTGCCCTCTCCTCATCCTTTCCTCTGGCGCAAGGTTGAGATTCCCTTCCTCATGGGGTCTGGATAATGTGTCCCGTGTGATGTTTATGCTCTGCGTGTGCCCGGACTTCCCAAGCTGTGCCCTGTTTATGCATTCACGAGGAAGTACTTGGGAGCATTATCTCATCAAATGGAGCTGAACAGTGGCTCCACTTTATGAGGAATTGCAGGCTGTGTTTCTTCTTTATTTGTAAATGTGACAGCCCCGAAGATGCCTTATTTTATGAGAGACAGCTGATTAAACACCTTCGAATATCTGCCTGTGCAAACTGCAACATCATTAATTTGTGCCATAAAAAGAATGGCTGGGGAAATGTGATTCAGACGGCTGCTGTTCCTTCCCTTGTTAGAGACAAGTAGCATTTACGTCTTTGGAGAGCGCGTCGTAGAGTCATCCTAAAGTATCAGGGTTTTCCAGACTGACATCAGTGGGTGCTCACATCACTTTGTGCTCATCTATTTAAAACCCCAGCGTGGGTATTTTAGTCTTAAACAGCAGTTGTCCCACAGTGATCAAAAGCTTCTAAATTTCCCAGTGTCTCTCTCCCATTCCTTCCCCATCTTTCTCCCTTCTGGTTCCTCACCAGTCATTGTAGCCTCATCATTGCCACACAGCTCTGAAATGGCTTCTGCACCCTGTGACTCTCTTTGCCTGGGTTCAGAGAGCAAGGGGTTTCTCCTGGTGGAGTTTGATGGGGAGGTGTTTGAATGTTTGATTTTAAAGCAGCTCCAACTATACTTTTCAAACAAATCGGAAATTCAGGAGCTGGGAAGATGGGCTCATTGGCTTCTACACACACACACACACACACACAAATGTACACGTAACTCAGGAGAACAAAACCTTTCTTCTAAAAGCATACAAGTTGCAGTCACTAAGTTAAGCTTAAGCTTCTAAAATGGAATTTGTTTACCCCTTATTTTTAAGGACTTCATGGAAATATTAAAGAAAAAAGAAATATTCATGAATCCTGATTTTTTTTTCTGGCATAGAGTTCTGGGATTATATAGCACTTTATTAGCAGCCCTTTAAATCTACTTCTTTTTTTTCCCCCAAAATCCTCATCATGTGGATTCTACCACATGCCCAACTCTGATAACTAAAACCAGGAGTGGATCAGCTTATGTCATGACGGCTGGTAGGTAGCACTTTAGATATAAAGCCGAGTCCCTTCATCATTTCACTAGATCCGCACAATAGCTCTGTGAAGAAAGAGGAATTCTAGCTGCTGATTCCTGTTGTACCTAGTCTGCAGCTGTTAGACTTCTAGAGTCATCTTGAAACTTTTGACCATGGCCTACAGGACACGGGTAGTTGCTATCTACACACACCTACTTCTATAGGTCACAGCCTACTGAGGGGGACTGAGCAGATTCATGGTAGGAAAGGTGCTTTGCCTTGTCTGCATTAGTGGAGATGGTCATGGCCCTCTTAGGGGGTGGTTCTTGTCCGAGCAGCTGCACAAAGGGGACATTGTGTGGTCTTTACCTGGGCGATTCTTTTCAGTGCCCTCAACTACTCACAGCATTTTCCTTTTCATCTGGATGAAGTTTCCCCAACTTCCAATACAATCACAACATGAATAGGCCCCAAGACTGGTGCGTCACAGTGCGTAAAGGAGACTGGATTCCGCAGCCGAGGCAGAACTCTCGGACCCACCATTTGCTAGTGAAGTCTTGGGGAGGGATCATTCAGTATTTCTGACTTTACAGCCTTCATTTTAAAGTGAGAACAAAGAGCAACAAAGAGCTTGTAGGATTAGTTTACTGTTAAAACTCTTGGCAAAGTGCCAAAGGAAAGTGTCCTTACTAGGGAGAAATTTGACAGAACACTCCAGAAGTAGTAAGGGTAACGGTTTGGATATAGCAATTAGTGTAACTTTTAGGAACCACATCATGTTTTCAACAGGGAACTTCCTAACAACTGAAAAAAGGAATGGGCTGAAGAGGCGGCTCACTGTTACGAGCGCTTGCTGATCTTGCTTCAAACTGCAATTTGGTTTTAAGCACCCAGTTAGGCAGCCCACAGCTGCCTGTAACTATAGCTCCAAGGGCTCTGATGCCTTTTTCTGGCCCATAAGGGTTCTTGTACACATGTGGGTACACATACACATACATATACACACATACCTATTTATTAAAAATTTTTAATATTTTTACCTATAATAATATTTTTGTCATATGTTTTTCTTTAATGGCTAAAGTGTTGAGTTTTTTCTTTTTTATTTGATATATTCTTTATTTACATTTCAAATGATTTCCCCTTTCCTGGCTCCCCGCGCCCCAAAAGTCCCATAAGCCCTCTTCCCTCCCCCTGCTCCCCCATCCGCCTCTTCCCACTTCCCTGTTCTGGTATTCCCCTACACTGCTGCACTGAGACTTTCCAGAACCAGGGGCCACTCCTTCCTTCTTCTTGGACATCATTTGATATGTGGATTGTGTCTTGGGTATTCCAAGTTTCTAGGCTAATATCC